>CM035098.1:62342500-62547500 GCA_020205505.1 Panax japonicus | reverse complement strand
TAACTATAGCAATCTGTCATCGTCCTCCTCCTATTCCTGCTATCTACAGGATTACTTGTCACACATTTCTTTACTTCAAACGAACGTAACCTGCGTCAAAGATGTTGGCTCGAACTATTGAAGATTATGATCGTACCATTCAATACCATCGTAGAAAAGCGAATACGGTAGCTGACGCGTTGAGTAGAATATCGTTTGCGTTTATGAATGCGAATATACGAACCTACGTGAAGATAACAAATATATTATTAGAATCGACTTTTGTCGATAATGTCAAAGTTGCTAAAGCTACAGACCCGAAGCTGATGAATACAAAGAAGTAGGTTCAAGAGGGCATTATTTTAAAATCAAGAGTTGCTAAAAAGAGGAAATCTCAACCCTCGATTTAATTGGCTCATTCGAAATCCTCGATTGAGTAGGAACTGTGGCCTATAGAATCGCTTTACCGCTAAGTATGTCGCGTGTTCATAACGGTTTTCACGTATCAATGTAACGTAAATATGTGGACGACCCGAATCACATTATTGAATTAAAACTAGACGAGATAGCAGAAGATTTAACGTATGAGGAGATACGTGTTAAAATCTTGGATAAGAAGGATCGTATTCAACACTCAAATGTTATACCTTAAGAGTTAGAATATGACGAAGTGTCCTTATTTGTTAGGCAGGTACGTACGTAAATTTCAATGGCGAAATTTCATAAGGAGAGAAGATTGTAAAATCCCAAATTTTACGAATAAAGATTTAATTTTCTCGAAATATTTTATTTAATATTATGGTGTGGATTTGAGATAATGTTATAGTTGTGGGTAATATTTATAAATTTTGAAAAGTATGCAAGTTGTTGTATAATATTCGATTGGTCGGAGAATATTCGTTTTAACAAGGAATATCCGTACGACGGTACAATCATTGGTGGACCCTACAACGGAATTATTGTCGGATTGAGAAAACGACAAAAATATTTTTATGAAAATAATGACGGAAGTTTTACCGTTAAAATTGTTGAACTACTCGGTAGTAAAAATACAGTAATACGCGTGGTTGCATAGTAGCACACAGTATTGATTATTGATGCTTACATGAGAAGTCACTTAGTTTTGTTCAATTATTGCTACAGTAATTGCTGCATAGTATCTCACATTATTTGATTCAATTATTGTCGATATTTTATATATTATTATATCAATAATTGAGATGACAAAGTTATTAATATTATTATTTGTAATATTAACGATGTCTAGAAGTTCTGTCAAGAAGAGGTTTGGTCACCTAATTGTGCGCCAATAGGGAGAAATCCTTATTGGAAAGCCCCCTCTTTTCTAGGAACGACCTGGTTGATTAATAGTGTGAATTATAATAATGATGATGAGTTTTGTTTTATTAGTATTATTAATGTAATAAAATAGAAAAACTTTTTATATAAAACAGAATACTTTTATAAAGTTATTTGTTTTATTAGACTATAAATAAAATATATTATATTCTATTATGCATAGTATTTTGCATAGTAAAATCTTTTTATATAAAACAGTATACTTTTATAAAGTTATTTGTTTTATTAGATTATAAATAGAATATATTATATTTTATTATGCATAGTGTTGCATAATATTTTACATAGTAAAATCTTTTTTTTATATAAAACAGAATACTTTTATAAAGTTATTCATTTTATTATATTATAAATAGAATATATTATATTTTATTTAAAAGATTTTGTTTTATTAAAATATTTTATTAAATTAATATGGACCGTCTGATTAAAAGTAAATCAATTTGGACCGTTCATGAATTAGTTACTATTCAGTCCATTCTCCTATAAATAGAAGCTCAATCCTTCATTATTTCTTACGAATTCACTGAAACTCTAGAGAGAGAAACTATAGAGAGAGTTCTTCTTCTGTAATCTCGAGTGTATTTTTTTAGAGTTTAAGAAAGCTTTGAACGTAGAAGATAGTGCAAGTTTTCTTCAAGTATATTCCCGCCCTACCCGTCGGAATACTCTTCTTTTTAAGGTAAGGGTATTATTTCTTTTGTATTCATGAAGAGAATTTCTGTTATTCCATTCTTTATTATTCTGTTGGAATAACCTGTATACGCGGACTATCCTGTACTTGGTGAAATTCTTCTGTTATTCCATTATTTATTATTATGTTGGAATAACCTGTTTATGCGAAGTACCGCATACATAGTGAAATTCTTCTATTATTTCGTTTTTTATTATTCTGTCGGAATATCCTGTTGGTGCGTACTATGCCTGACCTGGTTCCATTATTTCTGGTGTACCGGCTTCGAGCCATGGATGGTTCGGAAGTAAAGAATACGTGGCATACTAGAAGACTTAGAAAATTTTACCAGTAATAGTTATGTCATTCTTTTCTTTATCCATGTAACCGTTTCAATCTTAAATGAAATAAATGAAAGTTTTCCTTGGAGATGCTTAACTTCATCTATATTCATATGACTCTTAATACTTAAACGAGTAAACTTCGGACACCATCTAGTTAAGAGGTTCGGAAAGACACCACTGATTGAGATAAGTCACGAGTATAACTGATCGGGAAAACTGTAAAATTTTTGATCAGACAAACTTCGGGCACTATCCGATCAAGAGGTTCGGAAAGATACCACTGATCGAGATAAGTCGTGGGTATAACTGATTACAAAAATTCATAAACGGAAAACTTTTATACTTCATTCATAGTTGTGGAATTTTTACAGAACCCGATCGCTCACAATTCGGGTGACTTACAAACAAGAAGGAAAATGGAAGAAGTACAAAAATTTACAAGTCTTAAAAATGCTATTCGGGAGGAGGATCATCGCTGGCTTCGGATTCTTCATCCGACGAGTCAAGAAGGGCAGCATCGAACCCAGCAACTATTAACTTTGCCTTAGCCTTTTCACGATAAGTTTCGTACCCTTCGCCAAACTGGGCCATGACTTTCTCGTTCAAAGCTTCGGACTCTTCATATTCAGCGATAGCTATCTTCTTGGACTCGGCAAGCTCTCTTTGCAAGGCTCCGACTTCAGCCGTCAAAGCATTGCTGTCTCGGATCAAATGCATCATTTTGTCATGCATCCCAGAGAGTTTTTCGGTCATGGCAGTGATGACCTTCTCCCGATCCTTGACGTCCTCGATCAGATGCTTCTTCTCCCCGAGAGGCTTCTTAGCATGATTATCCAAACCGACGAACTCTTCTTGCAGGAGATGTATTGTGACCTGAGTTCATTGGCCTGACGCTCGGCCTGGGTCGCTTTATTACGGGTTTCAGCATGGAGATCTTTTTCCTTCTTCAGCTCCGCTTGAGACGAACTCGCCCGGGAAGTGAGAGTGGTAGCGGGCCGGGGATCAGCCTCAACAACCCGTTGTTCAAGATGTTGTTGCTCAAGATCGCTGCTGAGTCGGGGCTTCTTGGATCGGGGCTCGAGATGAACCTCTTCGGTTTCCTCTAAATCTTATATCACAGCGACCCGAGCGGGGGGAGGATTCTGTTTTGAAGGAAGAACAACAATGGATTTGGCGGGAGCTTTGGCGAAAGGCCTCTTGGTTTTGTGGTGGGCTCGGCCGGAGGGGCAGGACCCGAAGTGGAACCTGTGGAAAGTTCTATAACCGGGATGATTTCTTCTCTGACCATCTCGTCGGTGATCAGAAGGTGGATTAGCTCGTTTGTGGTTGGAGGAGGTGCTAGGGATTCAGCAGTCCCTTCGGGCTTGAAGATTGTCACTGCATAGCCGAGAATGGGTTAAGACATAAAACATCTGAGACAAAACGATGAAAATGTAAGAGGGGATTGATCGGCCAGAGGGGAGATATTTACATCCATGTTTTTATAGCCAGGCTTCACTGGACAACACTGTTAGGTTCCACTCAGTTTTGCTCCATTTTTTGTAGAAAGCCTTGAAGGCGTCGGCTCAATCCTTCGGGAATTTCGACACTTTGACTATAGGGTCCTCGGGATGAGCCCAGTTGGAAAGAAGTTGAAGGTCGGTTCCCCGGTTAAAGATCCACTTGTCGTGCCACCCCTTGTTGCTCGAAGGGGTTTTGATGATGACGGATTGGTTGGCCCGTTTGTTAAGTTGTCGCAGATCGGGTTCTTTCGAACCTGTAATAGTAAATAAGGCAAAAAAGAAATCGAGACCAGGAGTGATCCCGATCTCTTGGCATAGCGCAACGAAGGAAACTAGGTGGATGTACGAGTTCGACACGAGTTGTGCGAACCCGATTCCAGCAAAATTTAGAAGGGAGGAAATGAACTCTTGAAGGGGGGAATGAATCCCGTATTTCAAAATATAAAGGGGAAGGCCACCCACTCGCCATCAGGCCTCCAGAACATCTTCTCGTCGGGCTTCGGTGCCCGAAGTTTGTATTCGGACGTCGGAGAGTTGAGAGGGTGTGATGGTGGAGGGGGTGTGAAGATGAGAAAACTCCTCTTTGAAGTGACAAGTGTTTTGGATCCTGGCCTCAACACTTATTGAAGTAGGCAGGACCGATGAGGGAGTGACGTCGAAAAGGACCACCGATAATTCGACAGGAACCAAGTCGCCGGTGGTGATGGGGGGGGGGGAATTGACTCACTGACAAGGAGAGGAATGATAGAATCAGCCATTTGTCTCAAGATTTTAAGGAACGAGATGCAAATGTGTGGTTGTGAGGAAAATCGAACAAAAATTAAGCTCAAGAACTAATAGAGTAGATGAAATCGGTGAAGTGTGGGGAAGAGATGAGCTCGCCGAAAAGTTAGACAGAGAGTTTGAATTGAAAAGTGCTGGGAAAAGTGATAGTGATTGACAGTGAGGGGTTTTTATAGGTGTAGGTGCACGTTACCCAAGGGCGGCTATTAAATGCTCAACGAGGACAGGCCGTTTGGCTTCCCAGATAACTCATCATTAGCTGTCATGACCTTTCGTATACCTGACCTTTCAAGTCTCCGATTATAAGTATATTACAATCAAAGACTAGGGGGCAATGTTCGGGATAATTTTACCGACCTTCATGTGAGCCGAAGGCCTGACATTAGAAGGGCTTTAGGAGACTATTGGGCTGAAACCCATGGAGAGGTTGGAGCTGTTCGGGTCGGCGTCCGAGTCCTTTTGGGCCAGAGCCTCATCTTAGTAGATGTTTTCAGGTTCGGTATTCGAGCCTTTTGGGCCGGAGCCTTACCTTGTCGTGTGGTGTTCGAGATCGGGTCTTCGAGTCCTTTGGGCCGAAGCTCAGACCTGATGGTGGGGTTGTTTGGGCCTGCACAGTGGGCTTTCCTGCATGCATTGTTCGGGATCCTAGCCGTAGTTGAATAAGGTAACTCCAAAGGTAGTGGTTGGATTTGATTACACTCGCACCTTTTAAGGAGATTGTGTTGGACCTAAATTATGGTAACTACCATAATTTGGAGTCCTAGTCCGACTCGGAGAAGGATTCTAAAGGTGGTGAGCATTATAAATACAAGACCAAGGTTACAATTAACAGGTAATACCTACTTTTGAGCACTAAACACTTAGTCTCCATTATTAAACCTTGTAACGGACTGTACTTATTCTCACACCGGAGTTATCCCCGGCGGCACAAGCCGTCAAGCTACTGTGTGATCTGTTATTGTGCAGGTTCTAGCGCGTGGATTCTGTGATTGCACGCGCCGGCGAAACTTGACGTTAACAAAGAGTAATAATTTATACCATCTATTTGTTATGTATCATTATAGGATATATATTATTTATATCATTAAAAATAAGAAATAACGGTCAAAATTAGAACTTGAAAAGCAACATACACTAATAGACGATAAAAAATAACACATATCATCCACTACGGATAATAACGGACGATAATCAGGATAAGAATTTAGGGTTTATTAACCTATATGGTTAATTTGGTTAATGAAATATCCCTTAAACCCCGTTAAAAAGAGAGTTAATAAACTCTAAATTTAGGTTAATAAATTCTAAATCTTGATTTATAAATCATAATTCCTAGTTAAAAATCCTAAATCCTAATTAATAAAGTTAAACTCTTATTTTGATCAACGTTAGTTATTTTTATTAGGAGATGATATGGTTTTTTTATAGTTCGTTTTAACACTGACAATTTTTTTTGTTTTCAATGGTATAAATAGTGTATGTCTTATAAAGATTTATAGCAAATACATACTATAAATTACTCTCCTATAAAAAAAAATAAGATTATATACGTTTGTAAGCATATATTTAAGATATACGATATGAATATTAAATCATATAAATATATAGCCGATTATGGATGAGAGGAGCATTTGCCAATCGACACTCTTAAAATATTTATTAAGATTTTCCCGTCCTAACCTGAAACATGGTTAATACTTAATACTACTTGTTATAATTAACCACCCCCAATCCGTTAGGAAAAGGGTCGGGCGGGTTGAAACTGGCAGTCTCATAATCACCGAAGTGATGATATATCCATTGTTGAGAATTGTCCAATTAAATCTCAACCAATTAATTATTCTCATTTCTCTCCCCTATACCTGAAGTGATGATACATCCACTGTTTGTTCCCTTAAATTTCACTCAACTATCTTTATGCTTCATATCTGGTTTTGTTGAGTGATGGTATATATTAGCATAAATTTATGTTAATATTAAATATCAAGGTAGGTACGTAGATACGAGAGATGTAAAGGTATAAAAGAAAGTTCTTACAAGAATATTTTATCAGTTTCGTTATAATAATAATAATAAATGTTTTAGGATTTTTTTACAGTTCCATAATATTAGTCGTTAGGATTTAATGCATTAACATATGATACCTTAAATCCTAAATTACTCTTAACAAGTCAACTTGTCCCTCATTCCCAATATAAGAATATTTGAAAACAAAGAAGAAGATTAGTGTACGTACGTACATGCCGTTTCACGGCCTAAACTTTTTTCTTCTGCGCTATGCTAAGCAAATAAAAAGAGCATTGTGAGTTTATGAGATTCCTAAAACCCTACTAAGGGTAATGGGTATCGATAAAATTCTCTTCTAATCCTTTATATTGGCTGCTGAAATATGTTACACCCGGCTACGTACATTGTCCAAAACTCTGTTATATATTTTGAGGTTTGTTATATGTTAGTATTTCTCGCACACCTTTTGCCAAATAATGCCATGTATTATTATTGGTTAGAGCATTACTTACTTCAAATGCCATGGAGCAATCATATTGTCGCCTTAGAAAACATTCCGGACTATAATCTAATAAAATTCGTGCAGCATGTTCATGTACCGGAAAGAAAGAAGATGAGTAATAAGAAATTGAGTGATATATATATAGTATAATTAAAAGATAGAATGATGAGATTATGAATAGAGAGAGAGAGATGATGATGATGATGATGAATACATATTTGCCCCCCAAAGGGTGTTCTTCCAACCAACATATTGCAAAAGAATCTTTAGCTTTTCATTGGTTCCACCTCAAAGGGGCACCCACCCCATGTGTTAAAGGTCCCCCCTCCTCATTCCCACTTTGTTTGATGCCTTCAGTGCTTGTCTTTGCTGTTGTTTCTTCCATTCCCCGTTAGTGTTTGTTGTTGTTTTTTTTTCTTTTTAAATTTATTTTGCTCCTCCTCCTAAAAGGCGTACCAAAACCATGTGACAATGGGCATGGATAGTTGAGTCTTGTGGGGCATTTTTTCTCTAGGCTTCTTGTTCTCCTTATAATTTTCATCACAAGAAGAAACCATGAAATTGTTTTGGTGGCCAACTGCATGTTACTCCCTCATGTGGTTATCGTAATCATACTTTGGTACGTTTCATAATCGACAATTGACTACTGCCTCACTCCCTCTAAAAGGAAAGGACCCTGACCTTACATAAATAATATCTTTACCATCAACCACAAGTACCACTTGATCAACACAAGTAAATAAAACTCTGAATTTGCTTTCAATTTTCCCCATTTTGCTCTCTTCCATTAACTTTTGGATCACTAATCGTTACCTCATAGTTTGCAAAAATGTTAGATGAAAGTACACTTAGAAAGTGCCATTTAATTTGTGATATCACAATGGCACATTTATTTATTTGTCTTGCCTCTCAAAATTCATTTGACATGTTTTACTTTCTTCTTTTTTTTTTTTACTGTATTTGACTGAAATTTGTAACATTCTTGTCTTTGGTAAGAACGGATTCCAAGACCTTATGCACCCGAGCTTTATGAGTAGTTTTTTTACTATTGAGCCATGAGAGGCTTGGTATTTGACATGTTTTACTACTTAGGGTATATTTAATTATTAGCATTTACAGCATATGCAATGGTAGTGTATCAGCGTTTGGACCTAAACGTTGCAATTGTAAGTTAAATTAGTGACTTTTAGACAAATTAGGTCTGAAAAGTGTTTATAAACATCCAAATGCCCCATTAACTGGTAGAAATTTATTTTTAAATTTGAATTATGAATATTTATTACAATTTATAAATATCATTGTAATTAGTTAATAATACGATTTGTTCAAATTTTTAAATTTAACTTCAATAAAAAAAGTAATTAAAATCCGTCACTTGTGCGGTCTGCATACTTGCATGAGCCTGTTTGTATGTAGCTGTAGGATTCTTAGTCTGTGGGCGAGGGAGAACAGTATAATTTAATTTCTTGTCAAAAGGGACTGCGCTAAAAGTAAATTTATTAATCATAAAAATCAATCAACTTATACAGAAGTTTAAAATTAAATATGTGAATAAGATTGTACACACAATAATTCTCTCTCTTTAGTAAACATATAAAAATATATTCTCTGAATCTCACATCCACCAATAACATAATGCCCATTATTCTGGCAATGAGCAATACCGAGGCACCTGGCTAGAAAAGAGTTTTAGGTTAATCATCATGCTGATCATGGCTGATCAGATATCTTAAAATACTTATACGATAATACTACTTAATAATTCTTGGTTAGGAATTTGTTTACTATCTTAGGATTGCTAGCATGTGTTAGATACCTCCTAACCTACCAACTCACATGCTCTACACCTAAGATTTACAACACTAAACTAATTGCTCTGCCCTCATTTACTACTGTTAATTTAACTTATACATACTTAACCTTAAGCAGCTTTTAGTCGGTGTTTTGACTATTACAAATTACTTCAACAGATTTTGACTATGCTTCTCTAACTCGATTCATTCCATCAAAATAGTTTAAACTTTGTGTTAGGGTGTGAGTCCTAGACTCAGAGTTCAGGCCCAAATCATATGAACCCAAGGTTAGGGGTAACAATTGTGTCGTGCTAGTTGAATTCGTATCGTGTCGAAACTTGTTTATATGAATTTGTTTATGAATCGTGTTCGTGTCATGTTATCGTGTTGTGTCGAAAATTGTTACCCTTATTTGAGCCTCATGCACACGTCAACTTTAAGCAACGTCAACCTAAGGTAGTGCCTACTAACTAATGAGAATTAGGCCACCTTGCCCAGTGGTTTGGCTCCCTAGATGTCTCGATGGATGGGATATGCCGAAAGGACACAACCCATTATCCAAATGGGCCTATATAAGAAATCCTTTGGCAACATTGTGAAGGTTAGACAATCACACTCACAATTTCTAAATTGGTTGATATTTTGTCTCTATATACCACACACTATCACCCGTGCCGGAGAAGTTTCAAGGTGGCACAACCCCTTTGTCCACCATGAGAATGTGTTGTGCAGGATTGGTGAGATCAGTAGAGCACCGGAGACCCATATTCGAAGGACAAAATATCGTCACTTTACATTCGACCCCTGTGGATGGACAATGTTCAAACACATTCTTGTCAATTAATGGACATTTATAGAGTCTTCAATTTTCTCTGTTATCTCCAGACAATTTTTTTCTTTGTCTACATAAATCATATTTACTCCTGAGGATCTAAAATGAATCGATACATTTTATAGTTCGAGGGAGTCGAACATACCCCTTGAACCATGCCAAGGGGCAGGGAAAATAGTTTGAAAGGATCACCATTGTCTAGTAAGTTAGTAGTGCTTTTTCAAGTGTTCTATTTGTGTTCTAAAAAACAATAAAGTGTTCCATTTGCATTTCGAAATATAAAAACCAAATCAGCAACTAAAAATATTTTAAAGAACCAAATAAGGCTCTAAAACTCAAGTTATTGATGGGGTGTGAGTGGAGTTCCAAATAATATGCCATGTAATTGTTAGAAAAATTATATGACATTATTTAAAACCTCAAAATTTGATACCTTATCACTACTACTCTAAAACAAGTGGTTAAGTCGTGTTTTGAATCAATGGATAAAACCCGCATGCCAAAATCCACAACCATTCAAGCAAGCTATAGCTATATAAAAAAAGATGAAACTTACATTTAGAAGTAATTGAAAATTATTGCATGCAAAAGAGGAGAAGGACCCAACTGTATCCATGTATGTTTGGATATGGATCTGTGAATATTGAGTTTGACAGAAACTCAATTATTGATGTGGACAAAGCCCAGTTACATGCCCTACTAATCAGGCTTCCAGTGTCGGATCTTTGGGCAGTTGCCCATCACCTCCCACTACTCAAACCTCCTCCATGTGAGAGAGAGAAAAGGGAACAATTAGGGTTTCCTTTGCATTGTCTAAACTCTAAATAATAATAATAGAGCATTACTTTACTTGTAGCCCACTATTTGCACATATATCCCATATTACTTGTTGTCCTGAGAGGAATGTCCTATTTTTTTTTAGTTAAAACATCCCAATTTAACCTATCTATCCCATATTATGTATGCCCCACTCCACTCTCATCTCAGATCATTCAACCTAACATCCATCTCACCTCTAGCAGACACTCAACATTTATTTCTACATGTTGATATAAAGGTGAGAGTCTCACAAAGATTGTTTATTTTAGTTGATTCGCAGATCACCATGGAAGCTGTAACTTTCTGTTACGAAAAATTGTGGTAAATATAATAAATCAACGCAAAAAAAATAAAGACAATAACACAAGATTTTACGTGAAAATTCAAATCGGAAAAAATTACGGAGAAGACAGAAAAAATCCACTACATAAATATCTGAAGAGTATAAGATAAAAAGAGACTGAGAATTCTTATAATGTTTCTGAATCTCTCTGAATGTATCTAAATTATATATTCTCTAAAATTCTAGCACCTATATTTATAGGCCATAGGAAAATCCATAATCAAACAGGATTAGAAACTAATACTAAATTGAATATAGTTAGAAAAGATAACTTTCCTAAACCAAAACAGATTCTAGATAATACCTAAATCCAAATCCAATAAAGATTCGTGTCATACCCAACAAATCTCCACCTTGACTTAAATCCTCCAAATATTGCACAAACAGTGAACTTTCTTCTCTTCTCAAATGCACGACTATCAAGTGCATCGAACACTAATCAAGTCCAAACAATGTTCAAACTTGGTATGTGGTAACGGTTTCGTTAACATGTCAGCGGGATTCTCTGCAGTATCAATCTTCAAAATCTTAATGTCACCATCTTCAACAATATTGTCTCGAACAAAATGATACCTGACAACAATATGTTTTCCCCCCAAGACAATACTCACAGAAGTCCGACTTTTTTATTTTCTGTATAGACAAAAGACCTCGCATACTCAAAGCATCCATGCCTTTTTCATTCATATGGTCTAACCTCATATGCCACAACCTGGTGGTGTCACATGCAGTAACTGAAGAACAAATTGCATCTAAATCTGTAGTTATAGAACCCTCCAACTTATATAAAATACCGACCTTAATTCCTTTCATCAACATAAGAAAGCATCTACTAATCTTCATAACTCCACCTTCAGTTGTGTACTTACATCCGTTTTCATCTAATGTACTCAAAAATATGAGATTCTTCTTCAAACCTAGAATATGTCTAATTAACATCTAACAATGTCCTGATTATGTCATCATACATCTTAATTTTAATTGTACCAGTGTCAATTGCTTTACATTTAAAATTATTTCCCATCAAATAATTTCATCATCAAACGGTTCATATGTGGAGAACAAATCACGAGTAGGACACATATGATAAGAACACCCAAAATCTGAAATCCAGTCATTGCTAAGTCTTTCTCTATCATCCGCTACTAATAAAAAAAATCATCATTATCCTCAACAACATTAGCCTGAACAGACTTTCCCGTCCCCTAATTCTGCTGGTTCTGCACATTCTGTCCGCTATGAATCTAACCATGATTGTCTCCTCTCTGTTCTTTATTTTACAACTTTGAACAATTACGCTTTATATGCCACTTTGCATGACTATAGTTACAACTGGAATTCTCTTTTGAACTTTTCTCAACTGACCTCTTTCTGATAAACAATCCAACACTTTGATCATCATTTTTCCCAAAAGTCATCTCAGAATCTAGTTTTTGTTTACTCATAAGATTCGTCGTAACATACTCAATTGAGATTGTGTCTCTACAACAGATCATAGTGTCTCTAAAGTGCCTATATGAAGGAGGTAATAAGACTAACAACAATAGGGCTTGATCTTCATCATTAATCTTATAAACATCAATATTCTGTAACTCAGTTACAATTGAAATAAATTTAGTGATATGAGATTTGATTTGAGTACCTTCTGACATATGCAAGGTGTAAAGACGTTGTTTAAGTCTCAATTTATTGGTGAGGGACTTCGTCAAATAGATAGACTTTAATTTCTTCCACAAATCAGCAGTTGTAGTTTTCGCTAACACCTCTTGCAACACATCATTCGAAAGTCACAACTGAATTGATGAAAGTGTTTTATCATCCATAGTTTCTCATTCTGACTTAGACATCTTGTTAGCTTTCTTCGTCTCCCAATCCGTATCAGACATATCTACAGGCTTCATTGGCTTCTCTATAATGACTTTCTTCAAACCTTGCTGAATAAGAACAACTTTCATTCGAACTTGTCAAATACTGAAACTAATATTTCCATCGAATTTGTCAATATCAAATTTCGTTAATGAAGTCGAAGTGTCGAACTCAACGCCATAGTATTGATAGATAATAACCATGCTCTGATACAAGTTTTTATGACAAACTATTGCAACCATAATAAATCAACACATAAAGATAAAGACAATAACACAAGGTTTTACGTGAAAACCCAAATTGGGAAAAACCACGAACAAAGGAGAAGAAATCCACTAAATAAATATCTGAAAAGTACAAGAAAAAGATAGAGAACTATGAGAATTCTTAGAATGTTTCTGAATTGTATGTTCTCCAAAATCCTAACACCTATATTTATAGGCAATAAAAAAATCCATAATCAAACAGGGTTAGAAATACTAAATTGAGTATAACTAGAAAAGATAACTTTCCTAAATTCTAGGTAATACCTAAATCCAAATCTAATAAAGATTTATGTCATACCAACACTTAGTTAAAAAAAAAGTGGTATTTCTCAAAAACCAGAACGGATATATATATATATATATATATATATATATATATATATATATATATATATATATATATATATATATATATATATATAGTTATTTTCGTTCTAGTTGCCAGTAAGATCTCCGTAATTTGTTTATCTCCTTACTATTTTCAAAATTTCTTTTTTTTCTTGTTCCAAAGTCACCTAACTTTCTGTAGTCCACCTAGTTCGTGTTTAACCTTTGTAAGTCTCTTGGGTGAGCAGTGTCTGGTTATAGAATATAGGTATGAGTCTACTTAAGGTAAGAGGGTATGAATGAAAGAACATTGAATAAAAATTTATTTTGAAAACTATAAAAGATGAGTAGATTATTTAGGTCTAACTCTTCAGCTAGTAACCGGTCAACTTTGTCTCCCGTCCCAGACATAGTTAACCAAGAAACACACAGTTTTGAAAATATCAGTCAAGCTTTACACAATTGGAATATACCTAGGGTTTCCCCTAAAGAAATATACCAGTCAACCATTTTAGATAATTTTAAGACAGATTATAATGTAAAAACTGTTGAAAAGGTTTATGCAATTAATAAAGAATATGAAAATTGTAATCTTTTATCTCCTGATGTTATCAAAAAACATAGGAAAAAAGGTTACAATTTTATTCACATCGGTCTAATTCAAGTCGCAGTTAAACCGTTGAATATTAAAGGAATTAATTCAAGTATTTACCTCTGTCTCAGAGATGCTAGGTTCCTGAATTATTATCCAAGTATGATTGGTGCTATGGAATCAAGTTTTCACAATGGACCTATCCATTTTAATTGCTTTCCTGATTTCACATTAAGCCTGAGTGATCAACACTTATTAAAAGCTTTGACATTAAACATTAAAACAGCTGGAGAAATTACTCATATGATTGAGGGTTCTCAGCCTATAGCTTTGATTTATAGGATTTATTATAAGACCATGAAAACGAATTTGAACGTTCATGCTCTTAAAAAAAATCCTAAAGATCAAACTATTTTAATTCAAAGTTCAACTAGTGATGCTAATATTCAGATCCCGAGAACCATCCTCTGGAAGGATATTACGTTACCTAGTCAATGGACTTTACCCAGTGAAATTCCTCAACAACCTGTAGTTAATAATTTATTAGATATTGAGAATGTTAAACAATTTTCTGATGGAACGGTCAAAATAAGTTTTGAGCGCACTAGAAGACCAGTTATTGTAGAAGATTTTACTAGTTCTTCAACACCTTCAGTTCACACTCGAAGAGACACTGAAGTACTTAGTAACCCTTCTGTTAGGGATATTAAATTAAAGGGTATCCTTAATCTTGGTCAAACTAGTCATCCTTATTATATTCAAAAGGATTTTGTTGAAGAAGAAGGTTCTTCTTCACCTACCCCTTGTGAGTTGCCTACTCAGTCAGATTTTGAGATTCCGATTAATAATCAATTAAGAGTTCTTAAAAAAGATTTCATATTAGATTGGGACAATCTCGTAAAAGATTTTAATTCCAAATCTAATAAGGAAAAAGACATTTATTTAGGTCTAATCATTCAACAGAAAAAGAGTGTGATAAAATTGTTAATAGATGGAAACGATTTATTAACAGTGAAAAGATAAAAATTACTTTTTACGATTGGTATGATCAATATCAAGATAAATGTAATGTTATAACTAAAACCCAATGGATTAAAGAAGATAAGTCAAAATTCTTTTCTAGTCATCCCCCGCTAGAAACTGTTTTACTTCCAGTAAACAATACGTCTGTTGTTGCTAGTCCTTTTAAGATCTCGGATGGCAATAAAGATGATAAAAAAATAATTAAACAATTAAATTTTAGTAATCAATAACTAACAACGGTAGAAAGACAGCTAGATAGAATTGAAGAAAAATTCGAGGAAACTACTATTAAAAAACCCAACTCAAAAATTACACAACCTCTATTAAAATTACCAGAAAATAGAAGTAAACTAGGTTTATCCAACAAAGACGATGAACTCACTAGAGCTATTGATAAGTTATTTGAAAAATTAAAAACTGAGCCTGAATCAAGTGGCACCATTACAATCATTGATCAAGTTGAAACAGACAATGAAAGCAATAGCAAGTCAGATCATTCTGATACTTCTTCAGTCCCAGATTTTAATGATCAGTTAAATAAATTAACAGTTAAAAATACTAGTATAACCAGAAATTGGTAGTCTAGACCTACTCCTCCGGATCTACAGTTCGAAGAGAGAAATCCAGATAAACAATTCTCTGTTTCATCCAATAAAATTTATGAATTGAACATTGATGGTTTCAGTGAACAAGAGATTTTAAATAAGTTAAATCACATGTTTATGGTAATAAATAGCTATATAACTAAATTCAACAATCTGACTCAGCTAGATATTGTTGAGTTATTAGCTAGTGGATTCATTGGTATTCTCAGATCTTGGTGGGAAAAATATCTCACAGAAGATACTAGACTATCAATAATTCATGTTGTCCAGTTAGATGATGACAGCAACCCCATCTTTGATGAAGATGTTGGTATTGGTCCGCCTGATGGAGTTAACACTCTAATATTTACCATAATAAAATATTTTGTTGGCACTCCCAGTAATATAATTGAGATAATCCACGATCAGCTTAGTAATTTCATTTTTCCCACTCTAAGTGATTTTAGATGGTACAAGGATGTATTTACCTCTCGAGTTATGATACGAAATGATAGCAATAAACCATTCTGAAAAGAGAAATTCGTCAATGGTTTACCTTCATTATTCGCTCATAAGGTCAGAGAAGAGCTAAGTAAAAATTTAGGGTATATTGATTATGATAACCTGACTTATGGTGACATAATCAGCTATATTCAAAAAATTGGATTAAAAATGTGTATTAATTTTAAATTAGCCAAACAAGCTAGTAAAGATAAGAAAAAAAGCCAAGTATGAGTTAGGAACATTCTGTGAACAATAAGGTTTACCTCCTGCCTTGGTATTGCCCTGTCTTGGTATTTCCAATGATTCTGCATTTAAAATTGTTGAAACTGATGCCTCTAATATTAGATTCGGAGGAATTCTCAAGCAAAAACTTACTCTCAGTTCTCTAGAACAAATTGTCTGTTTCCATTCCGGTGCATGGAATACTACACAGTTAAATTACAGTACTATTAAAAAGGAAATACTTTCTTTAGTATTATGTATTAACAAATTTCAAAGTGACTTATTGAATCAAAAGTTTTTAGTTCGCATTGATTGCAAATCAGCAAAATATGTTTTAGAAAAAGATGTTGAAAACATAGCCTCTAAACATTCCTTTGCTAGATGGCAAGCCTTATTGAGTATCTTTGATTTTGAAATTGAATACATTAAAGGCAGTAACAATTCGATTCCTGATTTTCTCACTCGAGAATTTATTAATACAGGTACTGTCCGTTCATCATGAGTACTCGAGAAGCATCATCCTCTCGTGGTCCGGGTCGCCCTACTGGCCCAAGTAATCAACCAAAAGGAACTTTGGTTCCTCATCCAGTTAACCCAATTTATCAAACCACCGACAAATTTACCAGTCTTGGTACAATTCCCAAGCCATACAGTTCAGCCTTAACTAGTAACCCAACCCCAGTTAACCCTTTTTCCAACCAATCAAAAGCCTCCAGTTCAAACCCCAGTCATCCTCCTTCTGAGTATATGCTTAAATGGATCACTCACCTGTTTCATATTGAACCCCAAATGAAACCTAAAGATGACCCAGTCAAATTGGTCGCCCAGTTCTTTCCTTCTGGTTGGCATTTCCAGCCCGCAGCTCCTTATAAATCCCTTGTGTATTATAAGGACATCCTTGTTGAAAATGAGTCAATATTTGTTAAACCCATTTATGCTAATAATGATAAATCCAAAGTACTTTATCATTCATTGTATATTAAGCAATTCATTTCAATGTCAGATTAGGGAAAACATCCTTCTGGCCTCATACAGCTTTCTAATCAGGATAACTCTTATTGTTATTATGATTATATGGAAGCTTGATATAGAGTCATCCTTTTTCAAAATGAGTCAAATAGTCATTCCTGGTTTTTTCAGTTCGATCACAAGTTCAAAAGCTATTTCCCTCATTGGTTCTCTCATTAATGGATGAGGTTTGGTTCCACTTATGATCTCCTTCTTGAACCATTGAAAGTTCAATTTAGTCACTTTTGTAACCACAGTAAACACAATCCAAAGTATGATGGAGTCCCTGTCATTCTTCAATTTGTTAGTAAATATAAGATTCCCTGGATTCTTAAATGGCAGTATTACATTAAAACCCCAACTAAAGTAACCGATCTGTTTGGTCGAGATTTCAATTTGGTGGAAGCCTGTACCCTTTGTGAACCATTCCCTCTTCTCTCTCGATAATTTTTCATCAAATGGTGGGATAAGTTTGATGTTAATAGGATTATTAGTCAAGTTCAATTAGAATTTCTCACTGTTCCTCTTAAGGTTCTTCCAGTTTCATCCAAAGAACCTTCCAGTCAATTAAAAGAGTCAAAAATCAGTCCTACTGGTTCGTCTTGTTCTCGTGATATTTCTGATTTCAAGAATTGTTCCAGTAAAGAATTAAAATTAATAGCCCAAGCACTTAACAAAAGAATCGATGAGTTACATGAAGAAGCTTCTGTTCATTCTTATTCATCTTCTCAGAATGTTTCAGTCATCCAATTTGCAGATGATGATGGTCAGTATGATCCATATGGCACCATCAATCTACAGGATGCCTAGGACCCATTTGCCTGACTTCCCAGTCACATGCACCTGCCCCTGCAGCCAATTAGTCAAAAAAATTTGTTTTTCCATCGAAAGCAGCTCCAGTCACGCGCACCTGCCCCAGCAGCCTTTAAAGTCAAAAGATGTTCTCTCTTTTCTACCGAAAGTATCTGCTGAATCAAAATTTGTCGACCTCTTTGTCTAAAGTAGCCGAAAGCATATGTATTTAGTCAAAAGTTAGCATTATTCATCTACAGTTGCTTGTCTGCAATGATTCATTTTGTAATACTTACTTTGTCATAGTTCCTTTCTTTATTCTATAAAAGGAAACTGAACTCAGTTAGAAAAACAGACTTCGAAATTTAGAAAGACTTTGAGTTCATTCTCGGACGAATCATTGGTTTCTACCGCTGTTTAACCCATCTTAACCCCTCTTTCTCTTTCTTCTTAAATGTTTTGAGTTAAATTGTATGTCACTTTAATTTTTAGTTTGTTTGTAAATAGTTTCAGTTATCAATAAAAATTATTTCTATTTAGTAATAAATTGTGTTATTTATATGCACTACTCTGTTCTTTTCTCTATTCTTTTCGACTGTTCTTGCTTCCGCCCCTAAATGGTATTATATATATATATATATATATATATATGTGTGTGTGTGTGTGGATCACAATTGGATTAATAATAAGTTGATTTACTCTAATGAGGATTAGGCTAATTTTAAAGGATTTTATACTCATTTTAATTAATTACATAAAATATTAATTGTATTTTTTTATTTTTATGTTTTCTCAATTAAAAAGGAAGGGAGGGAGGGAGGGAGGGAGGGAGGGAGGGAGGGAGGGAGGGAGTATTGCACGTGGTGCTTACGTACAATAATTTAAAGAAGCCGATCAATTGTCTATGCATTTCAGCAGAGGCGGAACCAGGGGCGGGCGGGGGCATATGACCCAAGTAGATCGACGGCACAGGCGAAATTAGGGGCGGGATGGGGGTAGGGGCGGGAGGGGGGCAGCTAGCGAGCGCCAGCCACAGAGGCCAGATCGAGCCACTGCTCATCACCGGTCGCCTCGTCTGCAGCCAAAGAAAGAGAGCTTCGCTTCTGAAGGAGTATCGGCTCACTTCCGAAGCTTCAAGTGATGTCGCTTTCGAGTAATCAACTCTCCGGTTTGGTCCCCGCATCTCTCTTCTATAATGTCTCATTAAATTCTCCATCGATAAGAATTTTGCAGTTAGGGTTTAATGCATTCACGGGAGCAGTTAAGCCGTCAAATGTGCCATGTTTTAGTGTTTTAGAAGTTTTAGACCTTCACGACAATCACATTGATAATATTTTTCCATATTGGTTGACAAATTTATCCACACTAATGAGTTTGGATCTTTCTGGAAATCTATTTTCTGGCGTTTTACTAGATGGAATAGGAAATTTATCCAAGTTGGAGGAGTTTAGAGCTTACGGAGTACGTACGCTTTCTTTGGGAAGAAATCAGTTTAGCGGTTCGATTCCTCCAAGTTTAGAAAGTCTTTATGAGCTTGAATTGTTGAATTTAAGTGGAAATAAGTTAACTGGAAGGTTGCCGGAAGAAATAAAGCAGCTTAGCAACTTGACTACTTTGACTGTGAGTAATAACAAATTTTCAGGTGAAGTTCCTATTGGTGCTGATGATTTGAAGGGCTTATTGGTTTTGAATATGAGTGGTTTTGGTGAGTTTGAAATCGAGTGGTCCAAGTCTCCCTCAAAGATATATTAATTGCGCAAAATTGTTCCTCCAACCCTTTTGTCAACAAAAAATTGAATTTTTTCAAATTAAATTTGACAGAAAGTAATAACATATTATTCATGTATAAAGTAAGGTTATTATAGTTATTATGGTAGTTAGACCTATTTGAGATACATTTGAGAGCAACAAAATTCGTATTTACGATTGAGATATTTTTCATTTTTTTCAATCTGGGTCAAAATCAAACCTAAGGACCTTAACTCCGCTCCCTCGTCGCTACAACCTACACGTCGCTGTTCCGGACCTCCAGTAACTGCTCACAAATTTTGACCCCCTGAAATTTTTTTCTGGTTCCGCCACTGCATTTCAGCATACATGTAGTGGCAAAGAAAATGATTCTCAAGAGAAATAAGGGAGAGAAAAACAAGACTACAAGAGTGACTATATTATCTGCGAATAATTCTTTATATTGTTCTTCATTTTCTTTTTTCTTTTTTGTGTTTTTTAAGGGTTCTTTACATAAGTATACAACAAATAAAAAGTAATTACAAAAAAGTACATCAACCAAATAATTATAAAAAGATTGTACATATTACAAAAATAGTACAATTCACATTAATAAGGAAACCTAAAATCAAGGACAAATAACTTCCATAATTAATTATTCAAATTCAAATATTTGGATCTAACAACAAAAACAAATTCAAATTCAAAATAATAATTCAAATTTAAATATTCAAATTCAAATCTTCATCTCCCTCACATACACTTTGAAATAATAGTTCGCCGCTACACCGCCGCGAATCTCCGTTGTCCAAAACGCCAATGAGAATAAGAAGAAGATTCGCCCTACAAAAAGTTTAAAAATAAATAAATGTAACTATTAATGTTCTGAAATTTTTTTTATAACTATTTTGTTACTCATAAATAATAAAATGGTTGCCTTTGTATGAATGGTTGGCTACTAACTCCATCACATTCAAACGAAATTGGTAACTTAATAAAACAAAATTAGTAACCAAACTTTTATACCAAGGTAACCAAATTTTTATACCAAGATAACCAATTTATCTTCACACCTGCAGTATGAATTAGTTACCTTGGTCTGAAAGTTTGGCAACAAACTGCATGAAGGTTTGGCTACCAACTGTATTACATGCAAAATAAATTGGAAATTTAATAAAACATAATTGGTTACCTTGGTATGAAGGTTTGGCTACCAACTGCATTATGAAAAAACTGCAGAAACAGAGCGATGGTAACGTTCTTCTCTTCTCCTTAGTCTCCACATTTATCCCCGGTCCTTCATATTTGTCGAGTCCATTGCACCGTTTCAAGACTCCATTTTCTCCTCTTTCTCTCTTCTCCATCTTCATATAATTAAATTATATGGCCAAAGGGAGTGGACTCTCCATTGATCCTCCACGTCCCCTCACATTATTTCTTCCCAACAACCCAACATCAATTGTCATCATCAATTCTTTTCCATCCCAATACCACCGTCACCACCACAAGTGGAAGCTTGATCAACCGTCACCACCACCCCTCATGGGATCCCGTATCTACTTCTTAGGATTCCGCTGCCAGATTCTAATTTCGTTCTCAGGCTTGGAACTCCTAACTACATGGCTCCAGAACAATGGGAACCAGAAGTAAGAGGACCAATAACCTTTGAGACTGATATGTGGGGGTTTGGATGCAGCATCGGTTTGGATGCAGCATCGTGGAGATGGTGTCTGGTGTTCAACCCTGGTTTGGGAGATTCGCCGAAGAAATTTATCAGTCCGTCGTGATGAAGCCTGTTTCTGCATATATATGTGTATATGGGAGATTTATTGCAGGTGGCGGTGGGGATGTAATGGAGATTTTGCATGTTGTAGTTGTAATACATAGATGAGGAGAGAGAGAAGAAGCCATAAATTAAAGAATCCTAATTGAATATTAATTCCCTAAATTAAGGAATCATACTTGCACTAGTATTGTAAATAAATTTGAAAGTGTATTAGTTGTATAAAAATTTTATGAGGGCACTATTGTTGTAATTATTTTTAAAAATATAATAGAATATGTAACTCATCCTTTTTTTAATACCTTGAAATAACTCTATTCACATATGTGTAGCCCAAACATATCCCACTAACCCAGCCCATTAGTAGTACCTGACACAAGTGCTTTGGTTTTCAATGTTTTGGAAGTTGAAACCCGAAAACACACAGAATTCACTCTTCTTTTTTGCTTCTAAAATTTTGTTCGACTAATACTATGCCCACAAATTATACATAAAAAATTATATACAAAGAGTATGACACGTGTATTATATACCAATCAAAATGAATAAAACGTTTAATTCTTAATTTTGTTTTCTTTTTTTTATACTGTTTATGCACAACTTTTTGTGTTACTCGTGTCCATAGTATTATTTTTTTTGCTTCTTCATTTTTTGGCAGCTCTTAAAAAACTATTTAGAAATAGAGAGGATCCATTTCATTATTCAGATTTAAAATGTGTTAGAATATGACATCATGATGATGACCGATGGGAGAGAGATATGATGATGGAGAATATACAAAAAATAGACTCTCCGACTCACTTCAGCAGTAAAAAGGTAAAAAAAACACGCACAAAAAAAATTTACTTCTTCTATTTTAGCAACATTTCCAACTTTATTGAGGTATAATTATCGAAATTTATTGAAACAAAATTCAGAACTACACTTTTTTGATAAAATAAAATCAACATTCTAATATGCTTTCAACTTTCAATAATATAAGCAAGCCAAAGTGAAAGACGAAAAATAGGAAGCAAAAATATGAAAGCAGAATCAGAGTTTTTTTTAGGCTATTCAAAGATACGAACAAGATATTCATCTCTTGTGTACAATTAACACTTATAGTGGCCTGCTTTGGAATTAATTGTATCGTTCTTTCAATTTTTTGTTAGTACTGAATTTGCTACTTATTTTGACTTTCTTGAAGCCTTCATATCATATCAGAGTTTCTCTGGTAAGGTGATCATCTTCCTCTGGGACTGGGACTGGGACTGGGAGTACATGTACTTGATCCTGGCTGCAAATTAAAAAGCCAAATTGATTGTTATAAATTTTCAGTTCCCCTTTTGAATCACATTATAGCACATAACTAGATTGTTATTATTTCTATTATAATGTTACAAGATTATAAATTTATTAAGAAAGTATTCAGTTATGGTGAAATTGTCACATACCATCAGAAAGTTTTATATTATTTTGTTGCATTGGGCGTAACAGAAATTGCATTTTTAACTCTAGTGCCCTGTTTGTGGACCAGCACAAATGCAACTTTTGTTATATCCAATGCAACAAAATAAAATGGTATAGAACATAACATACCGAATGTAAATTATGTGACAATTTCACCCTAACAGGAGGATCTGTATAAACCCCCTAAATTAGAATGTCAGTCGGCTATATGACTTACCCCACATGCATGTACATCACTGCAACCACACAACAACTCGCCATTCAAAGTGTCTACAGCTTGGAATGCTCCTCCTCCTTCACTTCTCTACACAGAGTACAGTTTTTTTCTTTTAATAAGAGAATATCAGAATAGGAAAATACTTTTATTATTCTTCAAAGTTTTTATAACTGTTTTTGTTTTTTCTTACCATAGAATAAACATACAGCCGTTCGTAGTTATTCATGAAATACTGCTAAGTTACATTATAGTAGGCTCTTAGTCTCTTGGGGAGAAATTTTCAAGAATCCTCAACATTATTCCCTCTATATTAGTAATACTACTAGCAGTTGATGATTTGTTTTAACTTACCTAGTAAAAATCAACAGCAACAAAATTAGCCCATCGGTTTCCAGCAGCACTATGGCAAGTTGGCAGCATGTCATTCAAGTTTGCCGAGTTCTGTCCACATGCTAATAGTTTGATGGGAACAGATCTAAAGTAATTAACCAAAACTAATGATTTACTTGTGTCATTAAGCCGAGGCGACTCAGCTCGGTTAGGACAACTTCCAGCCTTCATCCCACCATCTCCATCTGAAAAATCATACAAAATAGAATGAGGGAAGAAATAAAAGTCAAAATTATAAGCGATTAAACAAGGCGTTTAAGTAGTGTAGGAAATATGGTCCTTTTACATTGATTTTCAACCATGAAGTTCCACTGATAAGCAATTCCTTCGCTTTCCTGCTTAGCTTTGATTGAAGTAAATACTAGTAGCATTTGGCTATTAGCAACCATGTCACTAACTAGTGGCCAGTCTTGACCATTTTGTGGCATCTTCGACACGGGGAACCAGTACTTCATCAACCCTGCATCTGTGAACACCTTTGTCAATCCCTTTGGGGCGTGAACGTAGTCTTCCAGGATCAGTGTCACAATTTCAGATGGATTTGAAGATAAGAAAGCTTCAATTTCCTTCAAAGTGTCTATGGCCGGTTCCAAGTATATTGAATATTGTGTTTTATTAGTACAAAAGGTGTTATTAATTGTTATAAAGTTGAGCATTATTTGAATATGGGGTAAGGACTTACAAAAGCCGTATAATCGTAGCATTTTCCTCCAAAAGAATGGCGCAGCCACACATCTCCTTCAAAATCGTATGTGTCGAGCATCAAGGCTCGAACGCCATTCTACAAATTGATAATATTTTGTTTGATAATTTACTGCAAAGTGAAACTTGAGAGAGAGAGAGAGAGAGATGTTTATACGTACATTTAGCTGCTGAGTGATATTATCTTCTTGATTTGTAGTGGTAACCCTTGGAATTCCAGTATGAGATGGCTCTCCCTCGATAGCAAAGGCATTGTGGGTTGTCAAGAATGCGTACTTGTTGAAAGGTAGAGTATTGTTCTATGTACAAATTTCAGAAACTGTATGAGCTGAATCGTATGGAGGAATTGCCATTGCCTTATTAAATTAAGTCGAGAACCAAATCAAAATTAAATGATCTCTTGTACGTAGCAAATCTTTCATATTTGGGAAAATTAAATTCAAAATCCAGCATTGCCATTGCCTAGAGAGAGAAAGAGATTACCAGGAATTTGAATTGGTTAGTAAAAGTTGATCTCACACATCTTGAGCCTGAGAAACCTTGAGGACAAGAAAAACAATACAGCCCTGCCTCACAATCTCCGTCACTCCAACACTTTTCAAGCACCTACAATACATTCTTTGAATCATTTCAAATGTAAATTAAATTATTAACAAAAACAAATCTCCAAATTAATTATATATAAAAAAAAACTAAAAGAGGCAGAGAGACCGACCTTGCAAGTTCCATTAGAACAAGCAGTGGCAAGGCTGAACAACCCACAGAGTAATGAAAGTATGAGTAAACATAAAACTTTCACAAAACCCATCTGGAGAACAAATCTAACCGGTGGGAGGATTATTAATCCATATAAACCGGACTATATATATATATATATATATATATATATATATATATATATATATATATTCAATGTTTGTGTTGACTTATTTATTTATTATGGGAGGGAGAATGTTGGTCTTACTTATTGGGTTGTTTGTTCATCTATTTCACGCTCTTTATTTATTAGTACCTTTTATTTTTTTAGAGAATTGATATTTATAGTTTCACGAGGTCATTTTTCACATGAAGTGAATCCTATTTATTATTTATGTGAAAAGTAATTTGTGAAATTATTAAATTTACTTGTAAAAATATTAATTCTTTTATTTTTTAATATAATGAGAGAGGACAGAGGGAAAGAGAGAGAATATCCAAATGAAAAAATTAAGTCAATCTGTTAAATTTAAAATTAATATGAATTTATTAAATTTCAATTGGCCTATGTAACAGTACTCCTCTATACACAAAATGAGTATTATTTACCAATTATTTTTTTTTGTCAAATATATTTTGATATTGACAAATGAGTTTTTTTTTTTTTTATAAAACAGAAAGATAATTATATTTGTTTGTACTAAAATTAAATAAATTTATATCAACAGAGTGTATATGTAATTGCAGGCTTACAACATGTACCGTTGAAATATATAGAACTAATAATTAATTTGTTCCGTTCTTTCGGTCTTTTCTGTTTTTTTGCATGGTTCGGAAATTGCAACTAATAATATCAAAATGGGTTATATGTATATACACAGCTGTGTATTACACAGTAAGGCTTTGGCGACAAATTTTTTGGGCTATAGCGACGGTAAACTGTCGCCATAGCCCAGAATAGCTATGATGACAGGTGAAATCGTCGCTATAGCCCAAAAAACCGTCGTAATAGTCTACTGTGTAATACACAGCTGTGTACATACATTTTTCCCTATCAAAATATATGAGTACGTTGTGATCAAAATACAAGTCATCATTTTTACTTCTAAGCCATTATGAACGATTAAGTCTTAATTTTTGTTAATAGGATTAGTTAAACTTAAAATATGTATACTTTACTTATTCGAATTGCCTAATTGCTATATTAGTTTAAATGCTATGTCATTATTATATTTATTACTCCCTCCGTCCCAAATTAACTGCTCAATTTTGACTTTTTTTAGTCAAATTGACTATTTTTAGAATTAATAATTAAACATATATAAATATATTTCTGAAATTATAAAAATTAGAATTAGTAATAAATTGTATATACTTTCTTTTGGTTATAATCTCTTTACCTATATTTTAGTAAAAATAGTAAAAAGATTAGTTTTAAAAATGGTCAATTTGACTTTAAAAAGTCAAAACTGAACAATTAATTTGGGACGGAGGGAGTAGTATTTATATATTAAATTTGATCGGTAATTTAATAAAATGAGTAATATCAAAATATTCTTATCACGGTCATTTGAGATTCTAATTTTAAAATGGAGCTCGTAAATTAAGCACATATAAGTAGCTTAAATTTAAAATAAAAAAAAAAAAACTCACCGTTTAGTCGTCGTCGTCTCTCTCTATTATATACTGTAGTAGAAATGAAAACGGACAAACAAAAGTAAATGTCACAATCAAGTTCTCCGTTTCCTTTAATCCTGGTTAATTTAAGCAATTATGAAAGTAATAATATTTGATCAAGAGAATTGATATTTTTATGAGTAAAAATATTAATTTTATAAATTACACTCTCATACGAGGAAACCTGCCATGGAAATAAAATCAAACTCTTTAAATTTAGAATTAACCAAGCAACTAAGAAAAGTATATACTTTTATATAATATTTTGCATTTAAATTGTGTATTTTAGATATTTTTTATAAGAAACTTTTTTACTATATTTCAGTTTTTGTGCTTTATATAAAAAATAATATATATATATATCTTGCAACAACAAAAAATATTAATATTTTTATTGTGAGCCGACACAATAATAAATTACCCTTTGATTTATATTTATACTAGTCATCTATATGCACACACCAAGTTTGTGTGGGAAAAAAATAATTAAAAATCAGAAAAATTGTCTCCAATTTATAACCACAATATTTTTTTAGCATGTAGCAAATTTCATTAACATAGATGCAAGATTTAGTAGGCTAATTAAATTTAATTATTTTGAATGTGACTAATTAATTTTTAAAATCAATTAATAAGAAGAGAAGTACGTCTATATATTTCAAGTTGAAAACTCTAATTGTACATCGCCAAATGAACTATTTAATTAATAAATGGATGGTTCCCGCAGATTAGATTAATTATTGATGAACTTGATGATGCATACATGTAGGTCGACGTCATATATATAGCGATCGATCTATTTGGTGTGGTCCTTGGTGAAGAAGCGGTTGATGGCAGGCATCACCTCCGACGGGCGTTGCCGCGGTGTTGCTTGTATTTCTCTCCTTCATCTTGGTTCTCCAGTACTGTTGTGCTGCGGCGGGCTTTGTGCACCAACCACACACACACACACACACATATCTATCTAATAAAACACAAATGATTTTGAATTTCCCGCTCATTCAATAAATCATCTGGGCCGTCCAAAGTTTAGGATAAATCTCACCATCCATCTATATAATAAAATACAATCTATCTAATTCTATCTATCTATATCTATATTCTATATATCTAATTATATCTAATAAAATACAAATAATTTTGAATTTTCCGCTCACTCAATAAATCATCTAGGATGTCCAAAGTTTGGGATAAATCCCACCATCTATCTATCTAATAAAATACAAATAATTTTGAATTTCTCGCTCACTCAATAAATCATTTGGGTCGTCCAAAATTTGGAATAAATCCCAACGTCCATAGTGCCGGAGGCACGGGAATGTTGCTAGTATATATATATATCATCGTAGATTAATTATTAAATATTTACAGTTGTAAATTACCTGACATCAGGGTCATGAACATGTTCCTTGTGAGCTGGAAAACACACATACCAGTTACGAAGCTCATAGCTGCCATTAGAGGATATACCTATTTCATTACATGCAAATTTATTAATTAATTTATAAGCAAGTACAAATTTATTAACGTACGTACAGTATTTCTATTCTATGTACATAAACCAAACCATGCAAGTATTTCTGCACATAAAATTACTCCATATATATATAATATATACCAGATACCTTTGTCCTTTAATTTAAATGTATGTACAGTACTCAATTATCTTTTTAGTATTAATTAATTACAAGCTAGCTCGCATGATTTAAGAAAATCTAATATTACAAATTTACCCCATTTCCTTAATGCTTCTAATCAAACTCATTGAACGTACGTACTACCCCATTTTGACTCTTTCTTATTTCTAATTCATTCATTAAAGCTTATGCACGGCTCAAATGAAAATGAGATGAATTTTTTTTAAAAAAAATAATAATAATAAATTAATGTTTATTCTCATATTTGGAGATATGTGATCAAGGTTATTTTTATACACTTGTGGTCAAAGTTTGATTATTTTAAACACACTTGTTTATTTTATTTTCAAAAAAAGTTAGTTTATATATTTATATGGAAATTATTTAAAGAAAACAGAATACCCAAACGGGTAATAAATAAATGTAAGATACATAGTTTTAAAATAAAGTGCAATAAATGTGAAAAGAGAGAAAAATAATAGGCGTAGATGATAATTATTTACTAGTCTTTTAAAATTTATTAGTATAAGATTGAGATATAACTTAAAACACCCATTTCATCCGCAAGTCAACTCCAATTCCAATTTTTGTTAAGCTCGAGTTGTATAGAAGCTTTGTATCTGAATTCTCTTCAAATATTAATTGCAGCTGCCCAGATGGCTATGTGGTCAGTATAATTCCTGCTACTATACTAGACTAATCTATTGTATAGTATTCTTTAATTCCAAAAAATTCCCAGAATGACTAATACTTGGCAAACACGTCCCTCTTAATTCTTATAGTAACTGATGTATTTTCTTCTGATCAATTTATACAGTGACATGGACTTATTCGCAGTTTCTAGCCAGAAAACAACCCTCCCTCCTGTTGCGTTTCCTTTTCACCTTTCTACAATGAAAGAATCACTCCTTGTCCTTCATGTTCATGCGGTTGTGAAAACAAAAACAAATGCGTCAAGTGGTGAATCTTATTGCTTGTAATGTGGTGAATCTTTTCGTAGAATTTGATTATACTGGAA
Source organism: Panax japonicus (assembly GCA_020205505.1). Taxonomy (NCBI): domain Eukaryota; kingdom Viridiplantae; phylum Streptophyta; class Magnoliopsida; order Apiales; family Araliaceae; genus Panax; species Panax japonicus. The sequence continues at coordinate 62,518,083 of CM035098.1, read as the reverse complement.
GTTTTGAAGCTCAGGGGATACAGGGGAATCAAGTACACGTAATTTGTGTATTCTTTAGAAGAACAATAACAGCTTATTAGCTCAACACTACAGAAAACTCATTCTTTGTGTAAACCTATGTCATCTATGTTTCGTTTGACCAGAAATAACAGGGTACTAGAAAAACAAGAAACTTTATGAACACAAGGGGATCTAATACTTTGGTGAATGAAAATGTATTTGAACTGCAACTTTTATAAAAAAAAAACATCAAATGAGATCATATAGTAACATGGATGTAGATAAGCTATAAATACATATATAAATTAAAACCAAAACTGTAAATCAGCACTAATTTGTCTGCCTGCGTGGTTTTATGATTATTACAACTTTAATAACACTATAGACTTGAATATTCTACAAACAATACTATTTTGAACTATAATAAACATGTGATACAAAAGCTACAAGTAACAAAGTGGGGATCAATTCACCCACACGTGACTGATGTTTTTTAAATGAGCGCACCTGAACCCAACTGAATTTATAGACGACCATTGCTTAGGTACACAGAATCATTGATTGCCTTCTGGAACTTCTTTGGTTGAATTGCACTCTATAGATAGACAATTTTTTTATTATAGCTGCTATGAGATTCTTAAACATATGCAAAGAAGAATGCCACAGATGACAAAAGTGTAATCAGCAGAGTGAGCAAGGAGATCTCTTGTCGGGAGCTGGCATTTGGCAAATATGGATAGGCATCAGGAGGCGGCATGACACAATTATCACCATTGAAATAGATCCTTCGAGGAAAAGCCCAACCCTTCTCAAATGTGAAAGTTGATGCGTCTTTCCGGAAAAGTAGTTCTGACTGAACATTCCCTAGGGGACCAGCTTGCGAGAGAAAGTCATTATAGAACTTAACACCCCATAGCATGGCCGTATCATCTGTTTAAACAAATGATGGAAAAGAACTGTTAGATCTAATCTCAGCTCCAAACAGATTATAAAGAATTCCACACTTGATTAGGAAAAATGAAAAAATAAAAAGAAAAGGAGGGAGGGAGGGAGGGAGGGAGGGAGGGAGGGAGGGAGGGAGGGGAGGGGGGATGAATTCCAAATAGTTGGTAACCCAACTGAAAATCGCGAACTATTTCAAATGGTTAATCTGAAAAAGATTTTGCCTATATCTACGCATGACACGTGATGCAAAAGAAGTGTTGCATTACAAAAGAATGGACAACAAAAATATTACTGATAGCTTCATAAGGAGTTAATGGCTTGTAGTTGAAGCTGAATATCTGAGTTAGGTTGTCAAAGTTGGGATGTTGGACAACCATGTTCCACTGTGTATAGTTCATCCTGTAATTGAAGTTCGTAACTGTGACCTTCACCCGCCAGTAGTCCTTGTAATTAAGTTTTACATGCCAATGAACTCGGACTGGGCACATATGACTCGTGCATTGGACCAGAGGTGCATAGTTGTTCTTGCTAGGGCTCGAAACAACTGAAGCTAAAAAAGGCGACTTTGAGCTGTAAAACAGTAAACATGTCATATTAGTTTAACATGATAAATAAATAAAAAATAAAAAATAAAAAAACGAATGAAAGATATAAAAAGAACATACTCTACGCAGCTCCCTGGATGAGTACTATTGTTTTGGCAGCCACAGGTACATGTAGGGCAGGGTACTATTGTTTCATTGTAGAAAGATGACAGAGAGACGCAACAAGTGGGAGTTTTCTGAGCCAGGAACTGTGAGTACGTGCAAGTAACATTCCATGTCACTGCCATAGTTCAAATAAGATGTTAAGCCAAATATTTCAAAGGTTCCTTGTCTAAAAACATTTTGAAATTCAAAGTATGACCAAATGTGCTATATTGATGCGATTGGCATACACACCTTGCAAGAGAGAAATTAAAGGTTCATTTTAACATCCTTTCTCTCAGTTCAAGGAACCATTAACTCAAATATGTTGAAAATTTCTGATATAGGTGTTTTTCATTATTAAGATATTCCATGATGCTCATAGTGCTAACTTGGTCTTTAAAGATGAAGATGGGACACATAAAATTGACTAAAGTACTGTAAGATTTGCCAAACTATACTTACTCATAGCTTGTGTCACTCTCCTTCCATCTGCAGTAACAAATTTAGTAGGTTTGACAATTTTGGCGGGTCCACATGTATAGCCAGGCCCTGGTGCTTTCAAGGTGAAGTTCTTAGGCACCTTAACTGTTTTGTTGGTGGTTCCAGCTGCACCAACACTAACCTGGAATGAGCTTGCAGCATTGGTTGGATCTTGCACCCATGAGTTAAGTACTCCACCCTTGCAGCAATTTGCGATCTGCTGGTTGTACGGAGTTCCTGGTAATAAGTCAACAACAGTTGGATCCTTCTTACAGCAATGTGGAACGTTTCCTTTATATTTTGAACAATCCCCTTGCTCTGTGGTTTGACTACCCACCATGCTCCATATCACTTCCTTTTTTGCCCATGACCATCCCAATGTCCAGCCTGGTGCTTGAATATGACGATATTGCTGGAAGTTGAACATTGTAACGACAGCCTATCCAATTCACATAAGCAGCTGATTAGATATTCACTGTAGGGAATAAAGGTCACTAACTGGAACCAAGCCTTTTTAGGATCTTCCCTTATCAAAGCACATACACAAAGTATAAAACAAAATATACAACAAAGAAAGAGTTATCAAAGTACTGGGCAATGTGCAAGATAGAGAGAAATTATCATAAACTATGACTGCATAATTATTAACATACAAATATGCATAACTATGTGCCTACATATGAATAAACATGATCCAAGTTATGTCTTGTTTATTTTAGTATAGGTGACATTTTAATCTTATAATTCATAAGGTGAAAATTTCACATGGCATGAATTTGTATTATATTCAATCGTCATACAAAGATATTTCTTTGGTCTCGTGTCCTGAACGTATTCATGTCCTAGATTTTGAGTTGTAGACATGTTGTTGCTTTTGCCTACTGTCATCTTTATTCATGTTTTATATCTATGTCCATTGTTTCCAGGTTTATTCTAAAGGAACTTGTGCAAACTGTAACTTTTTGTGATAGTTGGGGAATTTGGTTGAACTTCAACAATTTTAAGGTCGAGTCTTCAAAATCTCAACAGAAATTTTTTTATTGTTGGGGAAGGGGGGAGGAAAGAGGAGAGAGAGAGAGAGAGACTTTTGCCAACATCACTGCAGAAGACAGAGACTGTTAATACTTACAACATATCCATCAGGAGTCCAGCTTATTACATCCCATTTAATTGTAATATTTCCATTTGGATCAAGTGGATCATAGGCTTCTGAAAAGGAAAAAAAATTAATAAGCAAAAGTTAAGAACTCTTTTCCAATAATAAGCAAAAGGAAATTATTGTGCACATACACAGAGTCTGTGCAAACTAAGAATGTCACTGCTCATATATGTACAGAATAGCAAGAAAGAAAGTGACTATAATTTTAAGTGATTACTTTTTACCAAGTTAAGGTGTGGAAAGGCTAAAACACAAATTTAGAAGCCAGTTGAACAAAATAACACAAGTCGTCAAATTTTCATTTAAAAATTTTTGGACATTAAATTCATTGAAGTGTTTCTATATCTCTTATGGAAATAATCAGTCCCTATTGATGTAATAGCACATAATATCCAATCAACAGATCTTTTTTTTTATTGGTTAGGAAGATGAAATGCAAGTCTTGCATCTGGTAGTCTCAACCTGCTCAATGCCTCCATTGTCTAATTTACCGAGTCTATAAGACACAGCAGCCTGATTATTCAAAACTTGGCAGACTTGTTGAATACTGGTCTTATAGATAAAAATAGAATTCACCCTCAACCAACTCCAAAAATAATAACAAAACCCAAAATATATGATCTCTATCATTTCCAAGATTATTGAACAATAACAACTATGAAATTCAAAATATTGCTTACATATAGATATTCAGTAAAGTTGTTCCTCAATATGGATCAAAATATTTGTTTACCACATAAAAGCACTAGTTTGACCAAGACAAGAAATGCCTAGGGTGAAAATATCAAAAATGGGAGTAGGATCAGTCTATGATAAAAGTGAATAAGCATTGATGACCTACTCAGGGGATCTTTCTCCCCTTCCCTCCTAAAATGATAAACATAAAATCTTGATTTGTACTCACCAATTGAACTTTATATAAACACAGCAAGTTCTACAAGTAATAAATTACAATTAAAGAAACAGAATTCATTTCACCATGAAGTCTACATTTCACTCCAACCCATTTGGTAAAAAGTACCACAAAAGCTTAATTTCTTATTACTGGCAAAGGATAAAACTTTTCTCCATGTTCCAATTCCATAGTCAGACTTACCAAATCTTCCAAAGGTTTATAACCCATCAGGCAATTAAGACCCAAAAAGAATCAATCATGATTGCCCAGTCCCAGATAAGTAAAAATTCCAATTTTGCTTTAGATTAAATGGAGGGAAAAAATAAAAGGAAATGTGCGAACCTGTTGAAGTGAAGCAGAAGCTAGAAATGAAGAACACAAGTAGAATGGTATAGTTTGTGAACTTGTTGAGAGATCTGGAGAGAAAACCCATTTCTTGTTGCAGATTTTCTTGGTCGGTTTCTGCTCAAGATCTGCAAGTCGAGTGAAGAAAGAGTAAAGAACGCGGAGGTGTGGCTGGCTCTTGCTAACCTACTGAGTAAGCAAGCTTGTTCCAGACTTAAGTGGACTTTAATTTACACCGCTGTTAACTTCTCTATCACTAGTAATTTCTTATAAAGTTTTATTTTTCAATGGTAATTCTCCTAAAGTTTCTACCAACATACATATTTTAATATTGAAATTTATATGTTGTATAAGTAAAATTAAAGTTATATTTTGAATTTTTAGTTAATTTTAAAATTAGCATAAATTCATCTAAATTTAATACGTAACAATTATAGTTATACTTTTTAATAGACTTATGGTAATTATGGTTGTTTGACTCGTTTAGAACTTTATTGAAAATATTAACATACAAATAATTAAGAAATGGGAAAAAATAAAAATAAGTATTCCATAAGAAAAGTCAAAAAATAAAATTGACAAGTATTTACCGACAGTAGGCAGAGCTAGCAGCACTGTTTTTTTACAGTTTTATTTATTAGTATTCATTTAGTTGTGTCGGTGGAGAGAAGTGTTAAGCAGAAGGGACAACTGTTTGTTTGATTGCTCTAATTTTTTTCTTTTATTCTAATTTTCCCCCTTTACAAAAATAAATTACATTGACCCTTTCGAACATTATTTTGAATGAAAATAGTTATGTTAATAATGCTCTTTTATATTTAAAATAATATTATTTTTGTTTTTATATATAATTAACAATACTCTTTCCAAATCAATATGAACTATTGTTAAATTTAATATTAATGTAATTTATTTAAATTTTTTTAAAATAATAGGGAGAGAATTGTTAGTATAATTTTGGTAATCTAACCCGGTGACTAATATTGTTTATAACTAAAATATTTCCCACCTAATTAATAATAATACCAAATAGTATGATTCAATAATGCATTAAGTCTTTATTTATTTTTTTGTTTAAGCATATCGGCACAAATCCAGCTAACTCGGTTGGTGCCACGTGCACTTTATTGTTGAAATAAATATCCAAACACGCCCCTACCTCATGATTTTGATTTTTGTGGCGCTATATGCTTACCTCAACTTCAAAAATAGACCATCAATAGACAATACTCCACTAGAATATAGTTTACTGCTACATATATCACCTCTTCAGCCAAGGTTTTCATGTTACTGGCCAACCAATGGTCAAAAACTCGTTAATATATAAAAATATATGTTATTAATAATTAATAAATTTTTAAAAAATCTCATTAAAACATAATAAAATCGAGTTACAATATTATTAAAAATGGTTAATTTTAACATTAAAAAAATAAATACAAAAAATAATTAAAATTGAACAACAACTATCTGACCGATGGTCAACCGATTCTTTAACCAAAATGGTTAATTAATTCAAACAAGACGAGTGCCGATCGATTTCATTTTTTATCGGTTAAACCGGCGACCCGATCCTGATTTTAATGTATTCATAAACACTTTAAATTTAAATATTTTAAATAAAAAATGGTGTTACATATTATGTTTACCCCTTACTTATGAGAAAGGATCTCATAAAATCACAGTGTTCACAATTCCAGATTAGAGTTCTATATTGTTTCATAGATAAAGGTTATGTGTTAATAGTTGTTCTATACTTCTATCTAAAATGGTTGATTAATTCAAATCAGACAAGAGTGCCAATCGATTTTAATTTTTACCGATTAAACCGGCGGTCCGATCATGATTTTAATGTATTCATAAACATTTTAAATTTAAATATTTTAAATAAAAAATGGTGTTACATATTATGTTTACCCCTTACTTATGAGAAAGGATCTCATAAAATCACAGTGTTCACAATTTCAGATTAGAGTTCTATATTGTTTCATAGATAAAGATTAGGTGTTAATAGTTGTTCTATACTTCTATCTAAGTGTATAAATGAGTCGAATCGAAACAAACAAATAATTGTTCGAATTCGACTCAAAATGATAAATTCGACTCAATTTGTATTTAAAAAATTATACTCAGATTCGACTCGACTCGAATACTTATTACTCAAATTCGATCCGACTCAAATTGATTTATATTCAAACTACCCGCGAGCTTCAAATTCAAACTCGAATTTGAGTCTCCACATAATAACTAGTTTTATAATAAATATAATTATAAATTGAAATTGTTATTTTATTTAGAAATGAGAAAATATATTTACTATTACACTTTACAACTATAAAATCACAATTAAAATTAAAAATAAAACAAAATAATAAGTAATTATCCTAATTTGATTTAAATTTGTATATATTATAAGATAATGTATCGAACATCTAATCGAATCTGTATCGATCGAGTATGTATCGAATTACAAGCAAGAATTCGAGTAGTTTGAATCTTAAACGAGTACGCGAGTATAACCTTTCTTAGATTCTACTCAAATTTTTATTCGAGCTATTTTTAATACTCAGATTTAGATCATATTATTAACGAATCCGAGTCTAGCTCGTATATTTTCGAGTCACGTCCAAATCGAATCCGAACTGTTTGCCTCGTTTAAAGCATTAATTATATGGTAATTGGAAATTTATGTCATATTTGTTCAAGTCTATAATATAACAACCAAGATGGTAAAATATACATACAAATATTATTATCCATTATGAATACTTTTACATATCTATATATAAAATTGGATGCGTCGCACTTGGTCTCTTTGGTATCACAACACTTTTTTTCCGAATTCAGCCTCTAATTAAATAAAATTCATATTTTATCTTTAAAATTTATTTGTATTCGTTTTTTATCCTTTAAACTAATTTACGATCTTTAAAATTAATTATATATGAAATATAATTTACAGATGCAAAACGTGTTTAGGATTATATACATATGTAAATGTATATGTTTATTGTTTAAAACCAAACACCATATGCAATGTCAAAAGCAAGTGTAAAATCCCTTAAAATTCTTAGAATCATTTCCTTTCTTTTCTCTTTTATTTTTTCTAAAATCCAAACAAAGCACCAGTAGCCATCATTCTATCCTCTAAACGGGCAGGCCCAGGCCCAATTAATTGGTTGGTGTTGGTTTTATATCCGAAAGGGCCAAGTTAATATAGTTTTGCATTTGTTTTATAAATTGAGTCCAAGAGTAAACTCAAATCAAGTGTCAAATTTCCAACGACCTGAAATATAAGGGATTGGGCTGGGCATGAGTTTAATTGTAAAACAAACTAACATTTACAAATAACTCGGTAGGACGATTTTCTTGGGCTTCAAATCAGGGTGGCCTAGGCTTAGATGCAATAAAGATCCGTATTGGGCCGTTGTAGGTTTACCAAACAAAGAGTTCAGTGGTATTCCCAGCTGAAAATACCTCCAAGGAAGATTAGTGTTGCCGTTGCGTGACAAATCTTGCCCCCAACAAACAAAGCATTTATCGGTTTTTTTTTTTTGATGAAAACTTCTATGAACTGAATGAGTGTTTCGATTTTAGTTTCAGATTCGAATATAAAGCCTTTGGAAAATTAGGTTAGGGTTTATTTTTGGAATCGCGGTTTTTGCTCCCAAATTTGAAAATGGAAACTGCTCCTTCTCAAACCAGGCCGTTCAGTCAAACCGAAATTAATTGGGACAAGTAATTTCATATCTCTATCTATTGATCCAATTCTTATGTCTTTTCAATTTCATTTATTTTGCTTATAATTACTCTTTTGGCTTCTACATTCAAATTCAGCTTCTAGTCTACATAAATTTTATAGTAAATGTGTGTATTTGACAATGTTGTTTATTACGACATTAAGTTTCTTTTTATTGATGGTATAATAGCAATCAACAAACTCATTTTAATTTTATATAAAAAAAATATAGGATAAATTGAATTTCTGAGTGTAAATAGATATGTATTTGATTAACAATTTTATGAGCTTATCTCTCGTTGCTGGCATATTCATTGGAAATTCATTAGGTCACATTTGAACATAATGCCTCCATTGTGTTTGTGTCCACTATAGAAGCTAGAAAGCTAGTAGTATTAATGGCATGGTCATGAACAGCTTCTTTTAGTTAATCTCGATTTGATTTCAAGCCATCAGTTGTTGTCCTTCTCTCTATTTACAGTGCAATTCGATAAGATCTTTCAATTGTAACCACGATAATGAGGAATTGTGAATGAGTAATTCCGCTTGACTATGGCTCTATTAGTCTCAAATGTTTCAATATTAACTCTGATTAAGAAGATGTGTGAATGAGTAACTCCACTTGACTATGGCTCTATAGATATATAATGTTTGCTTGATTGGTTTGTGTGCTATATGTTCTGAGATTTAGCCTAAAAATGTTTTATCAAGGACATTTCATACATATAGAAATTAGAATGCTTGAAGATGATTGAGTATCTGATTTCAAGGGCTACATGAAACTTGGAGTGTATTACACCATCTCAGTTCCTGTAAAGTTAGGGATATCTATATACTGGAAGACGATACATATTATGAACTCTAGGAAATTCATTTAAATGTTTACGATTGAAAAGTATGAGTAGTCCACAACAATACAAGGGGTGTGCTTTGTGACCAAAAATTTACGGTGAACAAATAATCTACTACTAGAAATGCTTACCGAACCTTCTGATGTGTGCATTTTTGGAAAATATTTTTACCTCTTTGTAATAGAAATAGAACATAGGTATTTATCAAAAATAAATAAAATAAAAAATAGAGGAGGAACATAGGTACTTGTATAAAAAATGTTAGAATAAGAACATAGTAAGAAGTGCTTATTCCGCGGGGGCTCATAACGCCTACTGTCACATAACTCCATTGGTGATGAGGAGTGATATGAAGATGTTAACTTTGTAGAATTTGCTCCAGTATTCATGTAATTTAGAATGGAATCATGTTATATTATAGACCATAGTAACCTTTATAGCCCTTTTACTTATAAATTATTAATAATAAATAACTTTGTATCCCTATTTCCACTGGTGCTTACTTTGGAATGTAGATGACCCTCAAATGTTATGACATTCAAGTTAGTATGTTTCAATCTTTATTTTTACTTGAAACCCCATTGATGGCTGTCTTCATTGGCAAAAGAAATATAGTTCTACTATACAATTCAACTGAACAGCGTATGAATTCCAAACTGGGGTTCGCTAAAATATAGGTTTTCCATATTAATTTTTTAACTGCATTAAGATTTGTATCCATCACCCACCAAACGATGGATTTGTTGTAGCGGTGTTTGGCCTGCTATACCAAACATCAGCTGGATTTGAACATGTTCTCTTCCAAATTGTGATTAAGCTACTTAAATTAGCTAAGGAGAAAATTTGGTAGTTATTTAGATCATTACTGTACACTTATTGACTCTAGTTTATAACATAGTAGAATTGGAAATTAGTTATGATTTGAACACTTGTTCATATCATCAATTGAAGAAAATTAGCAATCAACAGAGATCCCATTCTAACATCAACGGGAATCATTTATTTTGTGGTTGCTTCTTATGTTTGTTATTGAGTCTCTTGACTTTTTCTCATTTTCTGGACCTTGTAATTTTTTAGTCTCTAATTTCTTGGACGTCCTCCACCAATCCTGCAGGCTTGATAAAACTAAGTTTTATGTCATAGGAGCTGGGATCTTTTCTGCAGTTACGGTTGCACTATACCCTATTTCTGTTGTGAAGACCAGGCTGCAGATTGTTTCAAAAGATTCTGTTGAGAGGAATGCATTCTCTGTTACCAGAGGCCTATTGAAAGCAGAAGGAATTCCTGGTTTATACAAAGGTTTTGGTACAGTTATTACTGGAGCAGTTCCTGCCAGGATTATATTTCTTACTGCATTAGAGACCACAAAAGTGGCTGCGTTTAGGATGGTTGAACCATTAAAACTATCAAAACTACTCCAATTCCTTCCCCAAGATATTATAAAATATTATATAATTTTCATATTCTGATGATCACTTCCTTTCTCAATTTTCTGTCAAAGTTTTAGTTGTGGAATATTATATTCTGCATATGTTGAATTTCAATAGGTTAGCCAAAGGTTGATGGTGCAAGGATACTCGGGTCATGCAAGCTATAGTGGAGGCCTGGATGTTGCTCGTAAAGTCCTGAAGTCAGATGGCATTCGAGGATTATATAGAGGGTTTAGTTTATCTGTTATGACTTATTCCCCATCTAGTGCTGTATGGTGGGCAAGCTATGGTTCAAGTCAACGTGTCATATGGAGGTGAGAAATGCTGGTTTGCTTTCAGTTATGGTGAATGTGTTGAAGGAGCTCATTTGTATTGAAATTTTCATAAACTCTTAATTGACTTTTCCCTTTTGTGTGTTGGTTGGCCATAAAGGCCCAAACAAATTACAAAAAATTGAGACGTGGTGCAGTGACTCCACTTAAACTACATCTGTAGCTAACAAATTACTCATTGGGAAGGGGATCTTAGAACATATAAAACTCTAGGACCACTGAGACTACATTTTGCAAATGATCCGCATTTTGGTTCCCCTACATCGAAATATCAAATATGTCCTAGACTGTGCAGCCTGTCCATAGTCAAATTACCAGGTTGTTGTGGGGCATCAGTTATCTCAAATTCCCAATATTATTTGGATGGATGCCAAGGAGAGTATTTTCGAATAAATTTGTTGACAGCCCTTCTCCTAGGGTCCAACCCTGTGTTGAGATCTCCATAAGTGCAACAATTACACGTGTGTTCCCTTATTAGTTCTACCTTCAACTCACTTTACAAGACTTTCTTGTTTTTTTTTTTTTGGGGGGGGGGGGGGGGGGGAGGGGACCAAATATGTATTTTGGTTGTCCTAACTTATAATTTGAAAATATTATATACAAAAATATTGAAATGCTAAAATATGTTAAATATGCAGCATGTACTTTTTCTGTTACATCTTACAATTCATGCTGGAAAACACCAAAAAAAACACTTGTCTTACAAAGAGGGACCCATGGTTCAAAGTATCGAAGTATCGATCGTTATGTCGAAATATTGGCGTATCAGATAGATATTTGTTTGTCGATGCCGAATTGCAACCTTCACATGAATCAAAAAATTAGGTGTTATTCATGTAAAGATATAATTGTTAAATCGTATTGTTTATCCCTCATATTGTGTTTTGTGATACATGAATCGTCTCGTACGATACGAAAATGAAATGAAAAATGTAGAATATATTTTTAAACATATAAAACATACAATTTATTAGACAATCAAGCATAGCTTGACTATTTGGAAAAGAAGTTAAGTAAATATTATTATAACCTAGAAATAAATTTTAAAGTTAAATAGCAGCCAAAATACTCTATTAGATATTATTTTAGTAATGCTTATAGAGTAACAAAAGAAATTAAAATTCAGATTCATCTATGAATTATAAAGCAAAAGTGAATAATTCAAATTAACAAGTGGAGATTCATGTTTTTACTTGTGAGAAAAAACAAAACGGCATAAAACCTTTTATTTGAATTGGTAGAAGGCTTAAAAGTTTCGTTACTACTTTTTTGAATCTATATAAAAAATTTCAAGTGTTGTTAACTTTAAAAAGTAACGTGGTATATCGCTTCGTAAGATACGTATCGTAACTAAATTTATGATACATTGTCATTTTTGATACACTCTATGATACATATCGAATTATCTCTATATCGTATCAAATAGTATGATATGTATCGTGTATAGTACGACTGATAACTTTAAATTTCGGGAATTCATTGTAACATAATGGTTTCGGACCATATAAAGGATAAATCATGGCGTAAAGGGGAGAAATGCTACCAAAACAAATAAAAGTGAATATGTTGAAAGTTATAAAAGGGAGACGACAAAAGAGAATGAATCTCTCTATAAATTATACTTAAATTGTACCAATATAATACCTAGTTAAGTACATCTTAAAAATGAAAAAATATCGTACTTCAAATATATTTAGTGAAGTTAAATTGTGCCTATGTAGCACCTAGTAAAGTATAACTTAAAAAGATACAAAAAAATGTACTAAATATATAATTAAATTGTACTTGCATTTTAATTAAATTGTACCTATATATTACCTAGTTAAGTACAACTTGAATTTTTTTTTAGAAAAGATACACTTCAAATATACTTGGTTAAGTTAAATTGTACTTAAATTATACAAAACATGTGTGATAACCTATTTGGGCTAAGACAACATTAATACTAACTTTATTGAAATGTAAAATTGATTAAACATATATGCAATATTTGTGAGATATCTGTTTTTATCATTTGGACAATGTTATGTGCAGTAGATAGTGGTTTTGTGATCCATCTTGTTATTCTTATTACTTAGTATTTTTTTATATTTTTCAAACTTTTTTTTGAAGCTCCTAACTAGTTAACGGTTTGTATTTCCCAAACTGTTAACCTTCTGAAACATAGGCCGCTATGGCGACTTTGAACCATGGTTTGGGATCAAAGGAGTAATTTCTGTAATGAGAACATTAATCAGATTTTAAGGCTTGCAGTTGTAATTCGAATATATTAGGTCATTATTTCAGTTACAGCTATCCTCAATGGATGCCATGTCCCAAGCCCGGGTCTCCAAAGTCTATTGACCTGAGCTTTGCAAAATTTCCCATGAAGCCTCATAAGCATACTTGGTAGATATAGTTAGAGAAGTTGGTGGCGGTGTTTCCTTTAGTGATGTGTCATAATAGGATGAGGATGATTAATAGGGGTGCAGGGTGCAGGGTTCATGTTTCGTTGACAGTTGTGGTCCTTTAATTTGTACTTCTTATGATTTCTTCAATCTTCTGTCTAATTTGTTTTGGGCAGGTTTTTAGGTCATGGCACTGAGAGTGATGAAGCCCCTCCCAGCCAGTTGTCAATAATGTTAGTCCAAGGTGCTGGAGGGATTTTGGCTGGTGCTGCAGCATCCTGCATCACAACTCCATTGGATACCATTAAGACTCGCTTGCAGGTCTGCTTAATTGTTATCAAACATTATTCTTTTCATGTGCTTTCTAGTGCTTTGTTTTTAAGCATAATGTCGCAACAAAAACATTTTCAGCAAGATTACGGCCTGTCATCGCTTACTTGACACCCACAAGACACTCATTTGGCTAAGGCATTCCTTAGATTCTTCTTTTATAAATTAGGGTTTCTAATATATTGTTCTAGATTATTTTACTTTGTAAATATCCTTGATATTTTAGAGGATAATTCTAGATAGTCAATCCTAGCATTCCATTAGTCTCCTTTTCCAGTCGTCTCTCTCTTCAAAGCAGTGGAATCTTATATGAAAGTGTTTCAGTGGCATGGTTGAAAGTTGAAACTCTAGTTTGTGCACTTTCACTTTTAGAAACTCGTTTACGGATCCCCTGTATTCTCACAATAGTGTGACCAGTGTCTTGCTAACTATTTGCAGATATCTGCCTCCCGTCAAAATGGAGGATAAATATTTCTTAGGGTGACAGATTGGAGTGTCATTTCTTTTCTGAAACTAAAAAATTTACAGTTTTCTGGTTTTTATTCTACACAATTGCATAATTCTGATGTTCATTTTGTTTAATTTGTTGTTTTCACATTGTAGGTGATGGGGCATGGAAAGAGACCCACTGCAAAACAAGTGGTTAGACAATTGATTGCGGATGATGGTTGGCAAGGATTTTATAGAGGACTAGGTCCAAGGTTTTTCAGCGTGTCGGCATGGGGAACGTCAATGATACTGGCCTATGAATTTTTAAGTAGGGACTCTTTCTCATGCCTTTACTTTCCACATTTTTACTTGCTAGATTAGCTCAGGACTAATGTATGATGCCTTGTGAGAAGTTGTTCTTTCTTTTTTTGCTCCTGAGACTTGCCTTCTCTTATAACCCATCATTTTATTCATCAATGTCTGAGTTGTGATAACCTCTGTTCAAATTCAAGCCACCTGACCCTTCCAACCATAGGTCATTGTGTATGGAATGAACTTGCCGGAATTAAATAGGTTTTGATTGGTGGGGGCGGAAAGAGTTGCATTGGTTTTGATTTGTACATGTATCTTTTGCACACTGAAATAAATGGAGTGTTAATGTTAGATTTTGTAGACAATAAGAGAAGTGAAATTACATGAACATCTCTTGTGTGTAAGAGAAAATGGTAATGGAGAAAAGCTATAAGAAACTCTCTGTAGTTTCTTGAGGATTCAAAGCAATCAGAAACCTCTGTGATGTTGCAGGAAATGAGAGGCTATATAGAGCATATTCTTCTTCAATCGACTCTAACTGGAGTTAAAAGAGGGGCAAATAGATATGAGGAATGGTTACTCTGGTTTCCAGTTTGACTGGAGGTGGTAACAAATTAGAGTTTCAAAGTTCTAAAGGTAGTACTCTATGCCAGTAGTTTGTATGTGTTGCACTTCACTCTTTGCTAGAGTTCCGATTGTTGCTACTAAAAGATTTAAATGTTTATATATAACTGACGTATAACTTAGATTGGAGTAAAATTCAAAAAACCACATGTGGCTTATCCAAATTCTTGAGTCACCACTTATGGTTCGAAAAGTATTGATTCACCACCTGTGGTTTGATATGGTTCGAAAACTACCGATTCACCACCTGTGGTTGATCTTAAGTTTCAAGTTACCTCATTTATATCCAAGTTAACAGCAAGTGAGCTTCACTGGCCAAAAAGATAGTGAAGTGTTATTCAAGTATTCAACAATAATAATTTATGTCTAAATAACAATAATAACCTCAAATCTTCCTCAGATTTGATAAAGTATACCCCTCATTGATCAATACTCTCATAAGTTAATCCCTAAGCCATAATCTTCAAATATAATTCATAAGCCATAAATCAAATCCTAAAAAACAACCCATCCTTGAAAATGATGATGGCAATTAAAGTGGAGAGAGATAAATAGGGGGGAGAGAAAAAATGGAGTTTACAAGAATATGGCGACACAACAGAGGTGAAGCAGGTTGAGGGTGGCGTAGTGGCAGTACAGCGGTACGATGACAATGATGTACCCTTCTTTCTTCTTTTTTTCTAGTTTCTTTTCGTTCCCTTTATTGGATCTGCTTTTCGATTCTTTAGTGGATCTGCTTTTTGTTTCTTTATTGGATTTGCTTATTTTCTTTTTCATTTCTTTTCTTTCTCTAAATCTTCCCCGCTGGATCAAATCGGTTTGCAAAATTATCTTGCTAATGTTTTATTGCCTTATTATTTGTTTATTTTAATATACTTAAAAAATTTATTATATTAATCTTGATAAAATAATTTTTAATTTAGTAATGCTATAATGTATTTAATAATTTGTATTTTTAAAATTTGAGATGTTGAAGAAGAAAAAAACGGAATAGGGTTATTAGGGAAAATAAAGTATGAAGGAGGTTAAGAATGTATAAATTTGTAATAATTAAAGAAGTCTTATTAAAGAAATAAAAATCTGTTAAACTTATCTTATATTAACTATGTATTAGAGTGAAGAGAGAGATTAACCTCTCCCTTTAGTAAACTGGCTCTATAGGAACAGTTGAAAGCTATTTTTAGATTAGGTTCAGTTTTAATTTAGTTTATGTGGTAGTAAATTAGTTCATTATTTATTTATTATGCATAAATTAAATTTAGTTATTGTTAATAGAATTTAATTTTGATATAAATGCTATAATGCATTTAATAATTTTATATTATTTTGGATTTGAGATGCTGAAGAAGAAAAAGATGAATATAAAACTATTTAGGAGAAATAAAATATGAAGGTCAAAATAGTCTTTAACCAAAAAAACTAACGGTGTTAGTCTAAAATCTATTAGTTAATAGGTGCCGTTGTGAAAACAAATGTGTATGAAACCATGAGTGGTTAAACGATAGTTTCCGGACCACAAGTGGTGACTCGAAAATTTGAGTAAACCACGAGTGGTTTATTGTGCATATAACATAATTGCACACATATTTGATATTACTTGGATTTCGGTTCTCTCAGCCAGCTTGAGACCTCAACATAAGCTTGAAAACTCCAATCGCTGAGGACCTTAAGCCCAATATAATGCAAAGCTCTTGGAAATCTTGACCTAACCCAGCTGAAGCTCAAGCTAGGTTTCAGATAGGTCCAGGTTGAACCTATGACTTGCTGGACCGATCATAGTTATTTAGAATTGTGATTTCATTAGAAATCTTTTTGGTAGTACTCTAGAGATTTTTTCATTAATAGAAAACAATAAACCCAATTTTTGTGCTTCCTAGTAATTTGTAAGTGATTGTTGAGTCGTTGACATTTATAGTTATGCAGTTCCATAGTATCTTTCTTGTAACTATAATTAATACGAGGAGTCCTTTTCATCCCGTCTTAGTTATGTGTGAACTTCATTCCACAAGAATTCTTCAATATTAAATATTTTGGAGCATGTAAGTTTTATGTGTTTTTATGGTTCAACTTGTGGTAATCTTCTTGCTATTAGTGAACTCTTTCTAGTAACTTTAATTTTGCGAGTTATCCTTTTCAACCCGTCTTTGTTATGTCTGAACTTCATTCTGCAAGATTTATTCGAAATTATATGTGTTTAGACCATTGATATGTGCCCTTAAGTTTTAATTTTAAGTTCATTTACCCAAGAGAGAGAAACGCATGCAGTGTACCCCCCCCCCCCCAATATACTGAATACATGAACGCATACAGACATCACATGCATGCATTGACAACATAATAAATTCAACCATTTGGAAATGCTTATTAGGAAATGGGGTTCTGGATTGGCTGAAAACAGCTAGGGGAACTCTAATTAGTTTAGTAGTATACCATGAAGTGATGCTTTGACAACAACATAATAAATTCAGCTTGAAGGGCACCCTGGCTTGCTGAATACAGCTTGTGGTACTAAAATAGTTTGTAGTATGCCATGAAGTTCACCTTGTAATTTAGTTATTCTTTAATTGAAAAGTAAAGACTTTTTGAGACTTATTAGTCAATGTGGAGACCCTTTATTCTTCTAACATGATTGTAGTTGTTCTTACATGATTGTAGTTTCCCTTCCCCCTGGCTACCTGTCTGTTTACTTGCATCTGTTTGTTCTTGTTTACTTGTGCAGTTCTGAGACTTGTATCTGTATCCTAGCAGTTTGCAAGTAGGGCAATTATAAAGCTTTGCTCTATTGTTGATGCGCGTTTTTGCAACCGCCAAAAAAAATCCGTTTTTATCTAAAGTTTTTGTTCATTCTATATGTGCAGAACGCTCATGTGCGAAAGATTAATGAATTCATCATCAAACGAACAGCCATGCCATTCCTTGTGCTCATGAATTGACTTATTTGGTCAATAGCTGAAAATTGGAATAGGATATTCAATATGCCTGTATCAGTACGTACAAGAAAGTGCACTTCATATATAGAAACAGTATTGGTGACATTGCAGTCTCTTATTTTCACAAGGGACCAATGTCGTGATGACTAGAACTTAGGATATTAAAGATGCCTGTATCAGTAAATGCACACTCAATATTGGTGACATTGCAGTCTTTTATTTTCTCAAGGGATCAATGTCGTGAGGACTAGAACTTGGTGAACGATGAAAGATTACTGGAATCATCCATCATTCTTTTTAGCTGGATTAAATTCATCAATTGATTCATGTAATAGATTTAGTCTAAAGCTGAAATGAGTAATATAGCATTGGACAAGTATACTTGCATAAGTTGGCATTGTACATGTTGAGTGGAGACACTGATCTACCATTACCACTAACCAATATGCATATGTAGGAGGCTTTCAGGAAGGCTCTAGGCGGTAAATCTGAATTCTGATAAGTCTTCTTTTTCTTTCTTTTTTAAAATCATTACGGGTTATTTTCCAGTGAAACAATTGTACTGCTGGTCTTTTGGAATTAAGCTACTTCCCCGCCCGCGTGACAAGCGGGAATGCTCACCACTATACCACAAGTCCACAATCGACTTGATTTACAAAGATTGTTGGCTTGACTGAGTGACTGACAAACCAAGGATAAGGAAAAAATGTCGAGAATAGTAAGATTAACATGTTGAATTACTGACAAAGGACTCTGAAGTCTAAACAAGATGTAAATTATAACACCTCATATTCATATCGAAAGATATGAGAAAATTTTGAATAAAAAGATACTATTGAGCTAGTAGTTAAAAGTCTTTTTTGAATGCATTTGATTTGATTCAGACTTTAAATTTGATTCAAAATTTGTTTCGGACTTGAGGTTTGACCCGGATACCCTTCCCTAGGGATTGTTACGTATTATATGTAAACAAATTGGATTTTACTCTTTAGTATTGGTCTTTAGACCAAGTGATTATAGATTGCGTGCATGCATGATGCATTAAGACTTGGTTTTTAGTTTTTTTTTAATCAGTTTTTATCAAGGGTAAAAAATGGTTATACATCCTTTTCTAAAGTAAATATATAGCTGAGTATTTCCTTTTTACAGTTCCTCCTTTATTAGCTGAGTATTTACTTAATAATATTCTATATATGTTTATTGGCTAGCTATATATATATATATATATATATATATATATATATATATATATATATATATATATATATAATGTCATGCTCTCTTCAACGAATTGGAGAGAGCGAAACCGGCAATAGCGACGGGTTTTTTCGTCGTCATAGCATAAAAACAACTTTCTATGCTATAGCGATGGAAAAAACCGTCGCTATAGCCGGTTCGTTCTTAATTCGCTCATTTCGGTTCGCTGGAGAAGCGGACTGTATATATAATATCTTTAGCACGGTCCAACAACTAAAGATTTACGAGTTTTGATTTCAACTGTTTTTAGTAGATGTGATGATTACGTCGTACCCGTCATGAGCGAGTGGAAGAGTTATATTTTGGGTGTTCAAATGGGATGCTGTCCAAATGGGACGCTTATGAATGGTCCGACCCATTTGATTGTTAGTCAAACTATCCAACAGACTTGGTCAATTTACGTTTAACTAATATTTTAAACGTTAATGTTAGAGAAAATAGAGAAGTGGTTTAACCACTTGATCCATAAATACACACGTTTTTGTGATTATAATAATAATTCATATGTCAGTGAAATCGAGTTCCATTTTCATCTCATATGGATTGTAGTTCAAAGACGCCGCTAGGTTATAGTAAGTGGAAGTATACCGAGAGTTTATCCGTACGAAATTAAGACAAATACGCTTCAAGAGAGATGTTTTTTAATTCTAGATTTGTTTTATGTAAACAAGTGATAGCATACATGTATTTGTTTAGGTTCTATAAAGGATATTGCCCCTATTCTCTCTTCACGAACAAATTTGGAAGTTTATTCTCAATCTCTCTCTTCCTCACGAATTTGAAGGTTTCGTTGACAATTTTTCTCTTGACTATTTACTAAAATTTGATGGTGCATATTTGATAACTGGATGAACTAATAAAAATTATACTACACATTTGACTTTTTCTGCTATAATACGAGTATTGCCGGCTTCTCTTTTTTTTTTTGGCAAATATTTAAAGATTGTTTTGGAGAGGGTAAAATAAAAATAAAATTTAGTACAAAAGCTTAATATGTCTTAATTATAATACTCCAGAATGGCGGAATTAGGAAAAGGAAATCCAAGTAGGAAAAGGAAATCTACCCATATTTATATTTATATATTGTTAAACTAAGATTGTAGTTAAGCATCATCGTGTCTTTTGATATGAGCCAAGAGAAGAAAGATTGATCGAGTCTTTTGTTTAGAGATCGGTTAATTAAGATGGGTAATATTCTTCAAACCATAAGAAGAATACCCGATTGTTTGATCGGAAGAGAAGGAAAAGAAGAACAAGTATTCTTACTGAGAGGAGAGAACATTGCGGAAGCCATAAGCTGTGATTTGCCTGGAGATTTGATGTTAAATATTCTGTCAAGGCTTCCTGTCAAGTCTCTTTGCCGGTTTAAGTGCGTATGCAAAGCATGGCGAACTCTAGTGGTATCACCTACTTTTATCAACATGCACTTTGTTAACTACTCTTGCAAAGCAAATACCAATAAGTTGCTGGTTTGTCCTTATAGAGCTTCTTTATGGGATTTTTTCGAAACACGCCGATTTATCTATACGTTCCCAAATCAAAGTAGTACCGACGAACAACATTACGATCGTCTGTATCTACCGTTCCGGCCTTCTTACACCGAAAACATAACTATTGTAGGTTCGTCTAATGGTTTAGTCTGTATTAAATGTGGACATTACAATAGTTCTTTTGTTTTATGGAACCCTGCTACCAAAGAGTTTAGATTTCTTCCGCCGCCACCAAGCATCCGCGATCTTGTTGGTGGCTGTTGTTGTTTTACCTTCTCTTATGAAGTTTTAACTTGTTTGGGCGTTAAATTTACGTATGTTGGCAGCATCGGTGATTACAAGTTGGTGAGTGTGTGGCACAACAGAAGCAGCAGAAGTATCTGTGCTGACACTTTTACGCTGTCCAAGAATTCTTGGAAGAGAAGAATTTTATATGCAGAAGTAGCAATTATTTTCAGTGAGGCTGGGTGTGTAACGGTGGACGGGAAGTTGCATTGGTTGGCAGCTACATACAGATACCATCCAGATAAGGAATGGGTTTTGGTTTCATTTGATACGAGCGAGGAGAAATTTTGTTTTAGAGGGGTGCCCTGCAATCGTGGATTTACATTAGAGAGATCTCTTGCTGTTCTAAACCAATCTCAGCTGGCAATGTTTGTATATCCAAAACAAAAACGTTTGATTGGGGGGGAATGCATACAAATTTGGGTAAAGGTTATGGGGTCGTCTTGGACTTGGACTAAACATTCAGTTGTTAGGATACCCACCTTGTCAGTTGACATTGGAGTGCCGATTGGATTTTGGCCAATTAACGGCGGAGAGGAGGAGGAGGAAATTATCTTTACTACTGGCGAGTCGTTTTTAGGGCTAGGTCCGAAAACCTGGAAAAACACCTTGTACAGCCCTCGTGACAGAAGATTCCGCTATATTTCAGGTTTTCCAGATTTCACTCCCTATGTAGAGACCCTCTTTTCGGTTAAAGGAATTGGCGGATTAGCCGCCTAGATATATTATTACTTTCCCTATTAATTTTTATCAGACTTGAACTTCATTATTCATATCCAGTGCATAAAGTCGTACTTTCTTTCATTTATCTTCGGTTTTATATTTGATGAAATGACAAGAATTTTCTTGTAATCCATATTTGATGAAATGAAATTCTTGTCGCTAAAAAAAGGAGCAGCCTTCATGCATCTAAAAAATGTATCATTAGTGTCGATCATTGGCCTAAAACTATCGACTATTTGTCCCTTGTTAAAAGGAAAACAGAACCAAAATAGTGTGGAACTCTGACAGGAATGACAAACAAACATGAAAGTAAAATGATATACTCGACATTTAACATTAAATTCAGGGCGAGTTAGAAAACAAATACAATACAAAATTTCTTGTTTCCGGCAAAATTTCAAAAGTAAACAATTTAAATCCCAACCTTCAAAAAAATACTACTGTATGGCCCCCCAGTATCTGATCTATTTTGCGAGGATGATTGGTCTTAATGTATCATTAAGCCCTTCGCTGCCTGGTTGCTATCTTCCGTTACCTTGTTAGCTTGAATGGTTTTGATTACATTTGCAATGTTACCCTAAAAGCAAAACCGATGGTAAGAAAAAACTCAAAATACAAAACTAGTTGGAAGCAAAATGGTGCAACATATCTTTATAGTCAGACACGACATGTTTTCATTTATCCGTCAACCATAAGAAGTTATATCATCTATCCGCTCAATCATGCAATGTTTCATATCAAAGACGCCGCCAATTGCAGAACCAAAAGTTTAAAGGATACACCAGGGTTTTAAAGCAATGAACCTCTTCCATTAAAAGGGGCAAATGGAAATGGGGATTACTAGACTTTCATCATACTCCCTCTGTTCCAAAATTAGAGATACATTACCAAACCGACTACTTTTAAAAATTTATGTTCCCAATATAATCTTAATATTAGCTAAGAATTTAGTAGTGATGGCGTGATGATAGAAAGATAGTAAAAAAAGGTAGAATGACAAATTAAAAATATCATGTCACTTTATAATCCCAAATAGAAGTGCAACATTATTATTAGAACAGATTAAAAAGGAAAACATCTCTAATTTTGGAACACACAGTAACTGATATTGGTGGTACCACACTGCTATTTACTAAAGCTATCCCCACTACTTTACTACAAGTATGAAGTAATTTGCACGTAGATTAAGAGGATTATTTCTAGTTTGAATAGTTGCCATTCTTTTTTACTTTTCTTTTTAAAGACTTGTAACTTTGAAAGATTATAAACCCGTCGTATGCAACTCACGCTATATGCTCAACCCCAATTCAACAATGCCTTTATCCTGAACTATAGTTGGGGGTAGGCCGAAAATAAATCACATATATAAGAGTAAAAG
Source organism: Panax japonicus (assembly GCA_020205505.1). Lineage (NCBI taxonomy): Eukaryota > Viridiplantae > Streptophyta > Magnoliopsida > Apiales > Araliaceae > Panax > Panax japonicus. Next base: position 62,495,073 of record CM035098.1, on the reverse strand, counting down.
TTAAAGGACAAGGAGAAAACAAATAACTAAAATAAAACTATAAACTCAACTTGCATTATATGCATGTTCTAAAAAATTTAGGATGACTTTTAGTTACGCATAAATTTTTATTTTCTGTTGAAGTTCTCATTTTATTAGTTTTAAACTTGAATTTTAAAGTATTTTATCCCATTTTGCAAAGTGTCAATGTAGTGGATGTGTTACCATAAGAATTGAGCAATCAAATTGACCGCATAATAGACCAACAAATTGAGCAGGTTTAACTCTAATATGATTTAATCAAGAAATTTTAATATTATTACTATGTTTTGTTGGTAACTATGCCCAGATTGCGCACGCATAATAACAGGAAAATGAGGCAAAAGCATATGAAACTGATGTAGTGGAACAGATATTATTTACCCTCCACGTTGCTAGCTTCGTCTGGAGGGACTGCCATTGATGCGGCCCAAACTGATGTAGGTCAACAATGGACTCAAGCAAAACGAAAGCCCATCTTGGTTTCCACTATGGAGGGGAGGGGAAGATAGGAGAGAGAGTGATACGCACCTCAGAATGATGATTTGATTCATCTGATCAAGCTTACAGTCTATTAGCTTTGCCGTACTGCCTTAACAGCCCATAATTCTACCTCGTCTTCACTTATCTGTAAAGAATACGATGACAATGATTTACAAGAGAAGCCAAAAGTTGCTCATAAGAGCAATAAAAAGAGAAAGCAGATTACCTGAAGAGTGTCCATAATTAGGTCATAGGGAATGTGGCCAGATTCATTAGCACCAAGATCAACCAATGACATCAACCTCATCTTTGCTATACATTCTTCATGAACAAGACCTGCACCATTTCAGAAGCATATTGAAGGCAAGTAAGCAACAAATCAAATAAACAATAACGAAATGAGAACTTGAAGAATTAAATAACCTAAAAAAATTTATTGGCACAATAACGAATAGTTACCATAGCTCTTCAACCAAGAAGAATTTGCTGAATGAAATTCCAAGTAAGCGTCCAGCTTCTGAGTCAGAAAGATCTTCAAAAGCTGATATGCCAACTCATATTTAGCATCCTTCTCCAATTGTGCCACATCAGGCATATTAAGTAAATCACACTGTCAAGTGAGTATACACGAAAGATTATTAAACTAAACATCAATAAATAGAGCATGATTTAGGCTTAGACGGCGTTAAAGAAACAGCAAGACCACACTAACAGAACAAAAAAAAGCTACTAGTGACAATTCTAGAACCATGGCTCACTAATCAATAGCCATGCACATAGTGACGTGGAAGAAACAAAAAAATATACAATGCCTAGAATCCCACCATATTTAGCCAATAAAAGTTGTCGAGTGATGCAGCCATCCACTTCCAGTGGAAGAGCTCAAAGAAATCAGAAACAAAGCTATCGTGCATTGATGCATATCAACAGAACTAAACTCTGAAATCAGAGGACAACGTGGAACTGCCATTTCCTACTATGTTTTAAATTTTACAAGATTTTTTATGGACTGAATCAGCATAAATATAAAAATTAAAGAATCATCAAAATTTACTAGTTATTGTATATATGGACAATGTTATATATCCTTCCTCAGCTTTTGTATTATTCTTTCAATAAAGATATATATTTGATGTATTTTTATATAAACATAAAGTGTGTGCATTCCCCATTTCTAAGATTTCAATCCCTACTCTAGGTTGGAAAGACTTAGTTCTCTCCAAGTTGCTTTATAGCTTTCGCCATACAACCTTTCTCCCCGTAAAATATGTTTGTGAGCTGGGTTGGGGATTTACCCTCTCCATTTCAACAGTTACTCTTTATCGTATATATGGACAATGCTAATATCATTCCTATTCTATGGTATTATTCTTTCAATAAAGATCTCAATTTTTTAATATATAATAGATTTCTTATATAAAAGTAAATTGTGTGCCTTCTCATTTCAGAGAAAAGTTAGACAGAGCTTCAGTGAGGGGTTCGAGGATAGGTAACTTCCAAAAATAAGTAAAAAGTTCATATACCAACTACTACACGTTTCTCACAGGGTTAACCTCAAAGAAACACTACTATAAGCTATAGGCATGGGTTGTACTGAATGTTTGTAAATCTTAAGAAATTTAGGTTGTCACAATCACCTTGATAATAAAATGCTCAATTTACCTTTTTTATCTACTACTGTTACTTGCAAATAACCAATAAGTCTCGAATCCTCATTAATGGATTCCTATTTCATAAAAGATTGCTCCATCCAAACAGTCACCCTTTAAGACTGATCTTTCAATGCAACAAAATGATGATACCTGAAACATGTCTGGTGTCTTCACAAATTCAATTATAGATCGTACAGCTGCTTCCTCAGCTTCGCCCATTGAATGTGCATCCTCACCAGAAAAGGTTGCTAGATATTTGGTAAGAAATTTGAAAGAGTCCTTAACTGAGCTGGATTCCCATTAAAAATGGATTTTTTTGGGGGGGAGGGGGGCAAGGAAACACATAGAATTACTACATGAATCAAGGAATATAAAATGGCAATAATGCAAACATAGATACTGATTAGTAAATACATATTTTGACAAAGTTGTCCCTTTCAGTTATACCTTTTACATTCCTTCAAAATATTAGAGGCAGAGAGAAAGAGTTGTCTCTGATCCTGAACTCCAAGATTCCATTCCTTCAAGAAATCATCCAGTTTCTTGAAAGAGGGAATAAACTTACAAAGTTGTAGATAATGGAATTTTCTATGAAAAAAAGATATAAGGTTCGAATTTTTCTGATAAAATGGCTATTTATTATGAATTATTGAAGTTTCGAAATTCCAGAATAATTGATTTTTGAAGTTTTAACTATTTTTTAAAAGAAAAACTTTTTTTTCATTTGTGGACATGTGTTAAATGGCTGAAATCAGATTCTTTTGTGGTGGGCTTGAAAATTTAATAAATAATATTATTATATAAATTTTTTGCTTTGGTGTTCTAAGCATTTTCTTATAAATAGGGTGCTTAGGTTAGAATTGAAAATCACACCAGAAACTGAAGTTGTCTCTCTCTATATTATCGAGTGTATTCTTGTAAGTATTTTGATATCTTGAGTGTTATTATACGGTGCAAGTTTCCTTCAGCGTTATATCTGATATTCCAGCCAGAAGTACTATTCTTTTGAGGTAAGGGATGTTATTTTTTTTTAAAAATGATATTATTTCTTTCAATATCATTATGCCGGAATATTGGTAAGATTTTTTTGTGAAATTCTTATCTTTTCATGTCATGGTTAGTATTCATTAGCTATTATTCACGAGTTACTATTCACGAGTATTATTCATGAAGCATGATGATTTTTTCTTGTGGAATTTCTACCTTTTAGTGTCGGAGTTACTATTCACGTATACGTCACTATTTACGTATACGACACTATTTACAAATATGACACTATTCACAGAAAAATTAAATTTTATTTTCTATGTCCAAGATTATCTATTATGGTTCCTATCTTTAATTGGATCTATGTTCTGATCTTCATTTTTGAATTCTGCTCCACAATAGTTTATTATGGAGTATTTTTGAACTTCGATTGTCTAGAGTACGAATCCCTAATATTTGTTCTGTTGTCTCACTAGATTCGTTTTCTTTAAAAATATTTTTCATCATCCTCAGTCTTAAATGATGATATAACTGAATATATTTGGCTTGTACTGCAAAGATGAATGATTTTCTGATGAATATCTTTGGCTCGTAGTGCAAAGATGAATAGGTGTTGAGATGAACATGACCGATTGATTAATATCTTTGGCCTGTAGTGCAAAGATGACTATTTGATTCAAGATGTATATTGATTGATGTTACAGGGATAAAATATTGATGATGGACTTTTAAATTCATAGATGATAGTAGATTTCATTCTCTACTTAACTCTTCTAATGAATTGTTGTTTTCGCTGCAGTTGTTGATCTAAAACTTGTTATATATTGTATTCTATCAGATTTTTTCCTGTTGAAGATTAAGGATAATTTGTTGTACATTATCTTAGTCATAATATTCTTTACTAGGCTAGTTGAGCTCACCCTTTTCCTTTTTGTTCCATTTTTCTTCTTAGGAGGCGAGAATATAGCGGGAACTAGTCGGGGTGTGGAGTGATGGTTCAAGATATTTGTTTTAGTAGTCCGCACTATTCTGTAAAATAATGTATCAATAATTATAATGAGGACTTTATTTGAGTGTGGATATTGTCTAAAAGACAATATTTATATTTAAACTCACAGTTTAAGTATTGTCGTATTTTGCACGATAATTGTAATAATAAAGTTGTAGTTGTTTCTGTAACATGTATTTGGCGACTCAGAATAAGTTGGGTGGATTGGACCTATTTTGGGGGCGTCACAATATATATATAATCCCTCCTTCTACTAAATCATGCAGTATAATTAATAATAAGACAAAAAATTTAAATATCTATATATACATAATCTTCACAATTGATATGAGAGTTTTATGAATTTATCTCACCTTTATTAAATAAATTTCTTTCGTTTTTGTATTGGAAACTTTCAAACTGCCGCTTTCTCCTTACCATTTATTTTTCGTCCATTTATTTTATTTTCTGTCTATTTTAAAACTCAGAAACAGAGCATTACCTCTGTCATGAATTTTAATTTGGAGAGAGAAAATAAAGTGAATGAAAACAAAAAAAACTTTGTTTTTGAGTTTTTTAATACAGAATAGAAAAGAAAGCTAAAAAAATGATATTTGAATTTTAGATAGATAATAAAATAAAATAAAGTGAGTGTATTTTGGGTCAAAAAATTTCTTCTTGCTCTTTAATTTCCTTTTCTTTTCTATGACTGAAAAATTTTAGACAAATGTTTTCACGTTTCTGATTGTATTTTATTTTTAACAACTAAGTTTCTTCAATTGTGTTTATTTTTGGTTGGAATAAAATTTTACAACCATATTATAATAATAATGTGTTTGAGGGGTCGATGGTAAGGGTGTAAATGAACTGAGTTTCAGTTGCTCATATTTGGTTCAAAAAATTTATCGAGTATAAAATAAAATTTAGTTAGGACTCGTTTAACTATCAAGTCTAGCACGAACTCAAATTGAGTCCGAACAGTTAGAACTTTTCAAACGAGTATGATTCGAGTATCAATATAAAATTATAATTTGAAGATGTTCGAGTAATTTATCGAACTTTAAAATTTTATCATATTAAAATCATCGAGCTCGAATCGAATTTTAAGTCGAACTGTTTGTTTGTCTTAGTTGGGGTCCGAAAAAAACATACTAATAAAATAATAAAGGCAGTCTCATGTAATTTTCCTTTCTTTCTTTTTTGTTAAGTATAATATTACTTTCTTTTATAATTAGAAATATATTTTTAAAATAAATATAATATTGCTTAAAATTTAAACTTTTTATCAATTATATTGATCAGTAGGATTTTAATTAGTTAAAAATGGTATAGTTTTTATAATTAAAATAATTTCATGTTAATTTTTATTTATTACAAATTAAGATTATGTTTGTTTACATCTGAATAGTTTTTAATGGGTATGCCTCTGATTCGGTGAGAGCCAAAACTTGTTTGACAAAAAAAAAAGTGCAACTTAATCGGTAAGATATGAAATTAAATTTAAATTATTCAAAGGTAGGTCTAAACCACATTAACTATTTTTGTGGAGTTTTAAAATGGACAGAAAAATAAAAAATGGACGTAAAAGATTTATTTGTTGTTTGAATTTGAATTTGCAGGTTTATTTGTTACGAGTATCATATATACATATTATCTTGTTTTTTAGCAAAATTCAGTTTGCTGATAATGATATTAAAATAATTGAGAATTGTTTTCCCTTTTTCTTGCTACTTGTAGTACTCCACTTTCTAAACTTTGGTTCACACCCAGCAATTATTTGGATATTTGTATTTGATTATGAAATTTTTTTTTTGATTAAATTTGTCTTGCATATTTTTATTCATGGTTCAACGGTTATAATTAATAGAAGAATAAATTTATTAAATTGATAATTTTTTTTAACGGAATGACCCAATTTAAGAATAAAAATTAGTTCAGTGAGTTAATTTGAAAAATTAAAAGTTTAATTGGGTATTCAATAAAACGTGCCAATTTCGGTGGCCAAATCATTAGTTTTGCCATTTTCTTTTCTTTTCATTGGAATTCAAAAACGTAAGAAAATAATTTTTTTAAATTTTATATTCTTTTATATTAAAAACTCAGAAACAACACTAAGAAAAACTTTAAGTTTTTTATTCTAATTGAAATTTTATATTCTTTAAGTGTGAGAGTTCTGACCACGATGACATTAGCCGTAAAGAGTTCAAGGGTAATGTGATAAAATACTGTTATTAAGACATTTAAAAAAAATTAATTATCAAATAATATTTTTTTTTCATTCCGATACAATTATATTCAGATATTCTAAATTATTCAGATATTATCTAAACTATTCATATCTTAACACTAAATTTTATCAAACCCAACCTAATTTTAAAAAATCATAGTAACATTTTAATATAAATAGATATATACCGTATAAAAGGAAATATAGAAAGTTGGCCCAGAACAAATTGGACGGCCAAGATCATCAAAACCCAATAACGAGTGCCCATGGACCATACTATAAATACAGCCACTTAATTTATGCTAGTTAGGGTTTCAATCTTCATATTCCGCCGCTTATCTTCCCGGCAAAGCTACCAATTCACCCCAAGCTTTCAAGCAGAGCCGAAAATGGTGATCCTATCAATCTCTTAAACACAAAAACACTTAAACACTTGAACGTATTTAATTTTATTAATGTGTATATATGTATATCGATGGAGTTTACTGTTAGATCCAATTTTTTCCATCTGTTATTGAAAAATGAGTATGAATTTGTTGCAGCCGTCACATAAGACATTTATAATTAAAAAGAAGCTGGCGAAGAAGATGAGGCAGAACCGCCCCATCCCTCACTGGATCCGCATGCGTACCGACAACACTATCAGGTGTTTAGTCCTATTCAATTTCCCTAATTTATCAGTTATATGCATATATTTATAGATGTATATTTTTCGTATATTTGTCTCTCCCTTAATTTGTATATATACAGGTACAATGCCAAGCGCAGGCACTGGCGCCGCACCAAGCTTGGATTTTGAGGCTTTATACAGCGCTTATTATCCACATTTCTACTGTCTGGTGTTTTATTCACTTCATATTAAAAGTTTAGGTTGAGATTTTGAAAAACAATTGTGACGCTGTTTGTTCCCTTTTCTGTGTCAGAATTAGGGTTTTATTATCGTTATCATTTGAAACAATTCTGAAAGTTGACTTTTTTGAATTAATTGTGAGTTTGAATTAATGCATGCGTCCGCTGTGCATTCTCGGATTCACTTCTGGTTTGCTACTTATTTGGGTCGCTTCAAAGGTTCAAACCAAAATATTTGGATTCCAAATTTTTTGAATTTTTCAGTTTTTTTCCTTCCAAAAAGTTAATCCAAATTTTAGATCCTATACTCAACACAGGACAGGACATGTGGTGAAATAAAAGTAAAGCTCATTAATTCTGATTAATGCTATGGTCTTCCTCATTGTTATTGATTGTCTTTTTTTTTCAATTTCAATGTTTAATTCCTATTTCAATGTTTAATTCCTATGAGTTGATTCAACAAAAGTAAGTTATTTAATTCAGATGAATGTTATGGTCTCCCTCATTGTTATTTAACAAACCTTGGTCTTTATTTTTCTGTATTTGTTAGAAATGGGAGAGTTGGAACTTAGAAGCGCTTGTGCATGGTGTATTTAGTCAACTTGATTTTTTTACCTATGTCAACGTCCGTCTATTAAGCTATTAGTGAATGGTGTTAAATACTGTTTTAGCCGGGAGTGAAATGTTGTTTCCCTGGTTGACATTCATTATGTTAGGTTTGTTCTTCTACTTCTATTGTTTTGAAAATAAATATCTTATGCCTTCAAGTAGTCTGGTTACTCAGTTTTACTAGGCATTTTTTTCTTCCCGTAAAAAACTTTAACCCTTTCTCCCATTTGCCATTAGGTGGTACCGTACCGAGGGTGTTTGATACTTGAAAGAAAATCACTGATTTATCACCCCAAATACCTTATTGTTCACAAATGTGCATAGGCCTTTGCTTCGGGCTAGTGGTAGGTGCTTGTTTCTTCACAAATTGCAGAGCCATGGGATTTTTCTTTACACATCCAAATACAAATTTGTATCAAGGATTTGACTGCAACTAAAATCAAGTCAGAACGCAGCTATAGAAAATGGAAATTGTAGAGCCATGTTAGACGACCATTTCTTTCGTTTTCCCCTTTCTTATCCTTGTATCCTTATTGTAGGACTTGACTGCAATCAAAATAAAGTTAGAAAGCAGCTATATAAGTATCGCCGGTTAATTACAAATGTTTTATCCAATTTATAACAATGAAGAAAAGAAATTGACATTTCTACATATTTTGATATTTCTAAAGGTCTATGAGACCCATTTATACACTCGAACTCATTTACCATTCATATGACAGACTTGTGGAACTAAATCCTCGCGACATCAAAACCAATGATAATTCATTGTGTTGTAAAAGGATTATGGTAAAAATTGCAGCTCCTAAAATAAATGAAAGGTTGTTTTCTTCCTATTGTACAAGTATATTAGAGAGAACAAATGGAATTCTAAGCAGCAAATATCATACCAACATAGGCTGGATGAATTTTGACAATAGGCTTTATTTGCATATTAGCCATGAATAAAATAAACCTTGTTTAACTGGACAATATAATTTTGAAGACATAACATGTGACCATGAATATAGTTTTGATAAAATTATCTCATATGCTTCCCCTATCCTACAGTTATTCTCAGCAAAAAGGACAAACACAGCACAATAATTTAAAACAAAAACTGAAACTCCTACAGAACATCTCAAATATGCTATCTAGGAAAATATAAACAATACTAATGAATGTTTCAAGACAAAATTCTTGTTAGCTTTTGTGAGCCTGATATTGGATCATGCAAGTAGAATTCCTAGAGAGAGACTTCCAACAAAATAAACAGTCATTTACAAGATCTTTGCAATCTCTACTAGTTGCTTGTGTAGAGTTTGAGGCCTGGAGAAAAAGGGTGAGTGGTCAGCTCCTTTAAGGCGGAAAACCCGTTCAGGCGGACTTCTTTTTATCATACTCTCCTGTAGCAGGATGGGTATTGCATTATCTTCTGGAGTCTCTATGTAAAACCGTCTGACTGAACCATACTTCTCATCAGATAGATAGAGCTTCTCCAAAATTGGTGAAAAGGGGATCGGCCTCATTGAAACAGATGCCAATGCAATATCCTGGAATTGGAAAAACCAATACGGAATCATAAAATGAACAAGTGTGTGCAAGCAATGCTTAAACCACCCTTAAAGACAATGACATCAAAGGTTCGCAAACAGCATTCCTAATGGATCAAGGATTTATAAAGATCAACGAAATGTTAACAAACTAAAAGGAGAAGCAATGAGGACTCTAAAGGGTGTCCTCGGGCACACTCCTTTTCCTTTAGGTTCTGGAATGCTCTTTCTAAATTTCTTTGGAAACAACACATTTAGCGGTAGCCCCCTTCCCAAAGAAAACAAAAGGTAAATTACAAACAAACGGAAAAAAGGAAGGAACAAATAACTTCACTTTATTACCACCCTAAAAATTCAATAGGAAACCATCAATAGTTTTTAATTGGCTGCTTAAATGAACAGCAAGGGCTACTAACTTACTTTTGTATCATAAAAATAAAAGTTTTCAACTACCCATTTATATGTTGATCCCAACTATGAGTCTGAAATATTTTGCTGCAACATTATTGGCTATATAATTACCCCAAATCACACCAAATAGCTACCCTAAGAATTAAGAATAAATCCCCATTCTCAAACACCAAACAATCATTTAGATTCCATAATACTACAACGACAACAAGTATAAAAATTGGAAACAAAAATTAAATAAATAATATATATATATATATATCATACTTGTGCCCGTCACCAGCCTACTGGAAATTTCTAGAATAATCAAACCATTAAATGCAATAACCTTGTAATGCAGAAGCATTGTCAAGCACATGTACATATGTACGAGTATCGGAGTATGTGTACGTATTAGAAAACCTACACTTCTAAGCACCAATATTGAAAGAATATACAAATTTCACAATTATGCTTCCACGTCAAAACAATGAAGATACTGAATTTGCATAACATAGTCTTATCTTTTAAATGGTTGTCATGTATTAAAAAAAAAATATTTAGTACTATAAGTTTAATAAGATACAGTATACCTTTGCAGGACTCTGATTGAATAACAAGTCCCCTAAAAGAGACTTGTCAAGATCAATAGCCGTCGGAGGTTGATTATTCCCATTTGCATACCGGAATATCTGAGCCTGCCGCATCAAATCATTTGAATTGTCCTGCAACTAATTGTATGTCACTCGCTATAAAACATTCTCGAATTTCCAGAAAACCCCAAAATTTGAATAAGGTTCAACATCTGATTGCGCCACGAAAATTCAAAAGTTGAAAAGTCCACGCCTAAAACTTAGGTACATTACCAAGGTTTAGTTCCACTTGTAACTTGAACCTTTAATGCTCAGATGGAATATCTGGGTGTTCATTCATAGAATTTTATCATGTAACTGAAGCACATCACCTAAGAAAAATTAGAAAGAAAGAAAAAAAATACTCATAGCTTCAGGCTTTAGTCAGGTTAGGGTCAATTTTAAAAAAAGTTCCTCATACATCACTATAAGTCAGCATCTAATAATTAATCAATCTAAGCTGTGGATTTTAAATGTTGAGATTCAGGCCATAAGACAGAGAGTGCAGCCTTTTGAATATCCACTTTGGTTTATAAATAGTGAACTATATATATGTGTAAACAACAAAGAGCGCAGTTATTAGCAGAAACACGTGAAGATTATAGGAAAAATGGCTGAAAATGATTGGGATTCTATGTAAACTCTCTAAAATGAGTTCAAGCTCAACAATAACTTTGCAAGCAATTCATTTAACTGTTCATTCCATAAGTTCTGAAATTCAATTCAAGAAAGCTCAATTGTGTATGTGTTTCTTTGCATCAGATACGCGGGGATGGGGGGGAGGGGTGAAGAGTTAAAGAATCCAAGTACAACCCATTTTCTAAAATGTGAATTTTTTTTTACTCACAACAAACTTAAGAACATATAATATAATTACTTATGAAGTGACAATCAAACCTTTTGGGAAAACATATCAAGAGTACTTTGCTCGCTAACCAACATTGCTGCAGCAATAAAAACAGCTTTTGAAATTATAGATGGAAATAACTCCATTGCATATGATACACATGCACCCCCAAAATCATGTCCTATCAAAATTACCTGCAGGAATCAAGAAGAAAGAATGGAATTACCCTTTTGGGCTACAGAATGGAAAGGGAATATTAGATTAAGGCAGTGTTTCAGCTCCTAAACAGCACTTAAAGGCACCAATGATATACAAACAAAATCTCCTTGGCAAACTTATTATAAGTAAGCATGTATAAATGTAGAGTATCTAATCAAACCCAAGAAAACTTGCACAGCTGACAAACTTAAATCTTACCAAAACATTTTACTACAAAACTCTGGGCGGGCTGCCAGGTTTCACCTACTATATGGTTTCCCAAGATAGATCCATTTTTGTCCAGGCGAAGTTAAGGAGTTTTAGAGCACAAGGGAATGACATTACAAGATTCTTTTGAGGCAAGGCAAAACTCAGAAACAATAGAAACTAAACAAGATGCAAGAGTAGGTTTTTAATAGTATTCAAAACTAAAACTAAAGGGGGTAAGCAAATAGAAGACGGCTGCTTGGCTGAGAAGCTTCTTTGGATGTTGAACTTTTGGACTTATACAGCGAGAAACTGTTCCAGTTTTGACAAAGACTTTAGTCAAGAAAAGACGGAAAAGCTTCTAAGCATAAAATGCATTTCACATGAGTTAATTTGGTGACTCATACAACAGTTTAGCAGCTAAATGTCAAAACACAAGGGAGATTTCATAAAAATGTCCATGCTTAACAATGCAGTTGATAAGTATGACCACAACAAACATTCAGCTGTCTGGCTATGCGACTCTTATTTTCTCCAAACTAACGCAAAGTTCTATAGTGGTAAATAACTCCTCTATTTATTAAGCATCGGAAATGAACTCTCCAAAACTTGTTTCCTGGAACACTTAAGAATTTGAGAGATGATTCCCTTGTTTCTTATTTTAAGACCTAGTTCTCCAAAACCTGTTAACTGAGAAAAGGGAGTGACCACAGTGTTTTCAGTTACTCGGTTTTGTTAAGTGGAACATGTAAAACAGAGAATCAAAAAGTAAAAACAAAATATTCTTACTCCCTGAAAACCAATTATATTTAACTAATTGTCCTATAACTTTTAAGAACCACAAAGATGTTTCAGATTTTTCAATTGTTTCTAAAACAACTTTGCCATTGAAGTACTTTGACAGGAGAAAACAGTGTAAACCATTCTAATATCCCAGAAAAACAACTAGTATATATTTAATTCAAATTCTTAAAGAAAATACCAAAAGGGGCACACAGTTGACCTTCTTTCTGGCTTCGTACAGCATTGCAAAATAATACCAAAAAAATTAAGAATTGTGTTCTGATAAATCTCGTCTTTCTTTTGCCACAAGACCTTATATAGATACAAATGATAGACTAAAAAAGGAAATACAATAATCTAACTACCAACTGACCTTGGCTCAGTTGGTACCCCAGGCCTCTTGCAAAGCAAGAGGTCCTGGGTTCAACCCCCACCCCTGAATTAGCAAAAAAAGATAAATTACAAGAATCTAACCTTCTCCCCATCAGCGAGGTTACCAAGAAAATCAGTGAGTGGTTTCACATATTGCGAAAGACTTGTAATATTGTTCGTATCAAATGAATGAACCCCTGAACCACTTAAATCAATAGCTGTAACTCTGAATCCACCTTCATCCAGAAGAGCTATAGTTTTATACCAACACCAGGCACCAAAACCACCACCATGAACAAGAACAAAATGGTTGGTCTCTATATCGTCTAGCTTTACATCCTGTCAATCAGATCAGTTAGAAACTAGACAGAAATTAAAGAAACATGACTTGCAGCGGTCAAGATGCATTCAAGCAAACAACTGTGAAGGATTCCAGAAACATCTAATGCGCATAGAAGAAGATTACAAGTTTACAACACTAACATGTTTTACCAGATAAACTTTGCCTGAAAATAAATATTGGGCTTACTGGGGTTGTGTTGACAAAAAAAATAGTCTTTTGAATGTTAAATAACCATAAGTGAAATGAGAGGTGTTAATAAACTATATTGAAAAGATTTAGCATTGAACATTACAAGCAGAAGGACAGATGTTAATGTTTGATCTCAAAATGAAAATGTGCAACTTGGAGAAAGTAAAAATATGTTAACAGCTCATGAGTATGTAAAATTTATCAGAAATTTCAAAGCACTATAAAACATTCAGGTAATCTAGTAATATGGAAGACATAACTCTAATTGGGTCCTTTGGCTCTAGGGAAAATTTCACAATCTCATGCTTACATGCAAATTAGGAAGTTCAGCCTAAATCCAAATGCTCAATTCAAGCTATGAACAACCCATTAAACCATGATACCCATTTCCCGCGTACTAGCACTCCATCATAATTAAAATACATAATCTAGTAAACTCCAAAGTAGCCAATTAGTGACGCTATTGATTCAAACTACGAACCAAATACTAAAACTGAATTAAACCAACCAAAAGTTACTAAAACAAACAAAACCATCTCAATAAACAAATACTGTATTCTGTAGAGAGGAGAAAAAATGGAGTTAAACCTGATTAACAAGCTGGTGAGGGTGTAGCAGGGGATCAGTGAGGGAGCGAGCCCTGGAGCTCGAACTACGAGGCAAACCTTGCTGCCTTTTAGAGTTTGAATTATTAGGATACCTGAGAGACGTTGAACGATCAAAAGGCAGAGAACCGACGGCATTTTGCTGCTGCTGGTGCTGCTTCAAGAGAACCGCAGCGGCAAGAGCTTGCTCGTGAAATTCAGAGTCCTCAGATCTCTCTTTCTTTGAGGATCGAATCCGACTCCACCGATTGCTCGTATTGCCGCCTGCTACTGTACTAGTAGACTGATTGTTCGATATGTGCTTTGAGGGTTTCTTCTTTATTGATCTTCGTGAAAAACATATTCCCATTTTGATGATCTCATATACAGAAAGAAAGAGAGAAATGGAAAAAAATGGAGGAGTGAGAAAGCGGAAGAGCACGTTTCAGGTGAATTTGTTGTATCTGGAGACTGCTGAGAAGGATGAATAATGATGATTTCAGTTTTAAAATGGATAGAAACGAAAAATAAAAAACAAAAAACAAAAAACAAATTTTTTTTTTAAAAAAATCTAATTCTTATGTTATAGAGTTTTTTAATAAAAAAAGAAATTAATAAAAAAACTTGTACAGACCAAAATTTGTGTCCAAAATTAGTCTAATTTAGATGAAAAAAAAATTAAAATAAATAATATTTTTATAATTCTTATATTATCCTCAATAATAAATATCCTCAATTTTTATAATTAACTTTGATTTCTTAGTTGTTCACAATTTTGTTTTTGGTTGGATTCCAGAGAGCCAAATCCATCATCAAAATTGTAAATTTCGCAATTATAAATTGATGGGTTTGTCATCAAAATACTTGGTCGAGCAGCTAAATTTCTAATTTGGTCAAAAAATACCCAGATGCGACACTGTTTTGAAATCTAACAATTTCAAGAGAGATAAAAAAAACCAACGGTTAAAAAAGAAAGAGATTAAATTTATGGAAAATTTGATAAATAATTTCCGATAGTATTAACAATATAAATTATGTTTGATGATTTTTGGGTATGGTTTGACAATTATTGTGTAGAAGTAGTTTTTTGTTTAACATTTATTTGGACATTTGTATTTGATTATGAATTTTTTTTTGATTAAATTTATCTTGAATATTTTTATTCATGGTTCAATGGTTGTAGTTAATAGAAGGGTAAATTTGTAAAAGTGATATTTTTCTTTTCATTGAAACTAAAAAACGCAATAAAAAAATATTTTTATATTATTTTTTATTAAAAACTCAGAAACAACATATAAGAAAATTTCAAGTTTTTTGTTCTAATTTAAATTTTATATTCTTTTCTTTTTCCATCTAAAATTCAGAAACATGTTCACAAAGGTAACTGTTCCCGGTTGGCTGCCTAATTTGTGACAATTTGAATTGAATGTCTTTCCCCTTTGTCGATTCTCTCTCTTTTTTTACTGAAGACTTCTTTAGTTGGAAACCCTTATTTTCTATTTTGGAAACTTGGAAATAAAATTTCTCTTCTTCTCTTTTTTATTTATGTTAGCGTTCTTTTCGTTTCTATCGGCGTTGATCTCCCGTTGTCGTTGTTGTCCGCTTCGTCTTTGCTGGCGCTCGTCTGCACTCGCGGTCGATACATTCTTTTGCCCGTTTCCGTCGTTCAGTTTCCGAATTCAGTGCGTCGCCGCTCTGTTTCTAAATTTTCAGATGTCGTTGTTTCGTTTGGTTCGTTTATGGTCGTCGTCGCTACTTCGTTTGGTTACTGTTATATTCTGATTTGATTACTAGGTATTTTTTAATAATATGGAGGTTGATTAAATTGGTTATGAAAACGTGTTGATTGTGTTTTGGTTATTAGTGCTTATATATTTGGATATTGCTGATTGATCTTTGATTTTAATGCCAGTAGTTTAATATTGTTTGTTTGTTTATGTTGGATTTGTTGGACTCTTTATTTTAGAGGTAATCAAATGCGTATTAGTGAGTGACAAAACTTCACCATGTTGATTACTAATTATCTTTTTGATTATTTTAACACATTGAACATATTGAAGAATTCCATTATTACTTAATCAATTTATAATGTTTTCTGAATTTTAATTTGAAAGTATCCAGTTATTGTATGTCAAAGTTCCAAAGTATAATATACCCTAATTAGATAACGCAATAAACATGTGTCCAATTGTCCAATATGTAGTGACCAATAAATCTTATTGAGGTACCTCGAATGATCAATTTTATAGTGATGCAATGTATGTATGATTAAATTTTTTTAAACAGAAGATGTAGATGGTATCCGAAATTCCATGTAAGAGTTTTCATTTATATAGGTGCTGGTTACTTATAAATAATTTTTAAAAAATAAAATTATTTTGAATATGATGCAGTTGATAGCCAAATCTTCATGCAAAATGTAACCATTTTAGTTTTTGTTGGTAACCAAATAGTCTTAAAAAAAATCAATATCCGCATCAGAATGTCAGTTTCCAAATCCTTCGATCTTTTCGTGAAGCCGGTTTTGGATTTCCTTTTTGCGGGATTCTGCTACTCTGATTTTTTTTTCTTTTGTGATTTTGAATAAACTGATCGATTTCATGGCTAGATTGTTAGTCACTTTTACGTTTGGATGATCGATTTATTTGAGTTGTTCGGTCGTATAACCTTTGCAAAGAATTGGTAACTGCCGCAGATGAGAGTAACTTCTCCTTGATTTCAGCGTTTCCTTATTTATGTGAAATTGAATGATCTGACGTGATTATTGTGTTGCACTCTTTTTATAATTAATTTGTGAATGCACTAATCTGATAATTACTTTCTAATTGTTGTATAATAGTGTAAAGAATCCTAAAAAGTAATTATGTGTTATAAAAGATTAATATTTTGAACAAAAACAAAGACGATTAGAGAAAAGAGAGTATTTGCATAATATTTATATATCACTTAATCACTTTACAATTGTCTTATTTATAGAAAAATAAGAACAATAATACTATTAAGATGTTACAAAACCCAAGAATCATACTCCCTCTGTCCCAGGATAAAAGTCCTGGTGGACTTTTCACGCATATTAAGAAGATGAATAAAATGACAAAATTGTCCATAATAATGTCATTAAATATGGAGAGAGAATTAGAATAAGAAAAGTATGAGATATTTAATGCTACGGGCATAATAGGAAAAAATGTGTAAAAATTTGGTTATTAAAGGAAAGTGGACATTTAACATGGGACTACTCAAAATAGTAATAAGGACTTTTATCATGGGACGGAGGGAGTATATTTTAATACTCAATAGGAGTTACATGTATCTAGACATTCATACGAATCTATATATTTTATAACATTATGTAAACCGGAGTTTTGAATTTTTATTGTCCATTGTAAACTTTTTAAATGGGGCTGTTTGAATTAAGTTGTTAATTCGTACATTTTGCAAACTTCAAAAGAGGGCCTTCTTGGATCGCTTGTTAATTTTGCTTGCTTAACAGTCCAATTACTTTGAATTGTTTATTTAAAATCGAATGAAGGAAAGAGACTCAATGACAACAAGTTTCTCCCATTGCATTTTCCATATTTTGTCAAAATTTGATTTTTGACATTAAAATGTGAAGAATAAAACATGACTTGTTAAAATTGCTTACTATTAATTGATTTATAATATTTATTATTTGATTATAATTACAAAATTTGATAAGATTATAAACTTAATTTATTATATTACATGATTAAAAGATTTATTTTATACATGTAATAAAAAATGCTACATAAAATTATAAAATATATTATATCTTTTATTTTTAAAATATTATGCCAAATTGTCCTTTTAAATTCCTAAACGGATAAATTTCCCCCCGTGCAATTCTTTAATTGTTTAATAGATACCGTGAAAATACGAGCGCGACTATAATTTTAATACCTCGCGTCTTCTCCAAGCCCAAAAAGTCGACGCTTAAATTCTTTTTCTCCGTCCCCATCGCCATCGGCGACAGCAACATTCTTCTACGAAGGTTCATATCTTCCTCTCTCTTCATGTAACCGTATTTATTTATATTTATCTGCCAACGACCTGGTACGACGACTTAGAATTATTCGACAATTGCAATTTGCAGTTGGTATGATATAAATCTGGAAGGAATTCGCAAATTAAAGTTTCTATCCTCCATTTGTGCTTCTTATTGTGAACATGGACAACAAATTACTAGTATGTTTCGATTATTTATTTATAACTTCGATGTGTTAAATCAATCTATGCTAAATGAATTTGTTCTATTCGTTTTTGTTGTTGTTGTGGATGGATTCTGTGGAAGTTTGTTAGTTTAGTCTTTGACGAAATTTTTCCTCAATTGATTCTGTGGTGTTCGTGTATTAGTTCTTAATGATTATAGATACCTGATATGAAAAATAATGAGATTTTGTTCAAAGCTCTTTAATTTTTTCTTGTTATATATTTACCACTGTGTGAGATATTCCTCCCCCTTTTAGATGGTTGATGTATTTTTAGTGAAAATTCGGCAGCTTTTAGGAATTAACTCCACTAAACTGTTCAATAATTATTTATATATGCCCTAATTGCATTATACATGTAGGTGAATATAGAACTTTAGAGAATTTTATTTAAGGATGTTGATATTTCAGTATGTCTTAACTATGGATACCTTGTTCCCTTGTTGTTCAGTTTTTTAAAAATTGAACCAAATCACCAATCCTTATAACTCTCGCAAGTTAGTTGGTTGTAGGTAAACCATCCTAGTGTACCCTATGTATCAGTGTAAGGCGAAAATCATTCCCCCTTCCTTCCTAAATTCTACATCCAAGGCAGTACCTGTGACTCTTCAGTGATGGTTGTGCCATTGCAATTTGAATTGGCCTATTCCCTTAACTAAAAGAGCATTCCTAACTCCTCTTCTTTTTCCTCTCTATAGAAGAAAGATCAAACTGTATGAGGTGAACTACAAACGTAGAACATTCTAGGAGAAGGATGATGTAGCCAGGAGACAACCAACTATTTAACTTATACAGGATACAATCATCTTTTGTGTGTTGAAATAATTTATTGCAGCATAATACTGTCAAAAGAAAATGCACGATATGTGCATTTCAGTGTATATTTTTCTGTTCTATAAGCATCTAAGAAAATGCCATACTTACCTTATTCAGTTACATTTATAGAAAATAGCTGTGATCTGGAAGTTGCGGATACATTCCAACATTGGCAATCTGTTAAGACAATCTAACCGTACCACATTCCATAGAACGTGGCATTTCATATCTGTCCACATTTTGTGTGACGTAAAAGTTTTACATTCTAGGTATTTATTGGATTCTGTCTCATCTACCATTTCTTTCAAGTTCTAGTATACCTCATCTAGTGAGTATGCAAGTGTTGTTATCTTTTCCTTTTATCAGCATCTTTTTATCCCACATGATTTATTGGTCAGTGTTATTGAGAATGCAACAAAAAAACTATAAATTATACTCGCGTCCTTGAAAAAAATAACACTACTTTTATAATCTACTTTCCCCCCCTCTTTCCAAATAGTAAAGTTTGCATATGACAAAATTTGACTCAAGTTATTTTCAATAACAAATTTTAGTCCTTAAAGTTCAATAGAAAAAAGACTTCATAAAAAATCATGCGTCACATGTAGACCTGGCAATATAGTTAGTTAACTGTTGGGTCAAACCATATTAACTGGAACCAAATGGGTTGGTTAACCATTTTTATTTATTCAGGTTGGTTAAAGTTTGGACCCATATTTTTTAAAACAAATATAGTTCTGAACCGGTTAACTATTTTTCAACCCATATTACATTCAATCGCTCTCATCCTCCGGCTGCCCCAACTACTACTACTACTACCGTATTAAATTCAAATTATAAATTCATTTAATTAAATACTCAACTTCATTCAATCACACTCCTCCTCCGGGCTGTCTCAACTAACTCGATATTTCCTTCTTTTTCCAAATCAAGACGCTGCTCGAACTGCCCTATACCTCTGCTGGGAAATTACGGCCAACATCCTCTCTCTCAGTAACATCACACCAAACACCATATACAAGGTCTCTAATTTCAATTATGACCGTATTAGCCTTCTCATCATATATCTGGTCTCTAATTTCTCATGTCCCCAAAAAATGACACCACACACACACACACATATATATTTATAAAACTCAGTTCTCATCCAAGAAGCAAATAACCAAAATACTCTTTTAAGGAAAGTAAAGACATAATATAGCCGCAGTATGTGCATGTGAATAAGTACAAAGGTGAGGGGCTCACGAGAAAATTTGCACATGACTTTCTTCACCTTCTTGTAGCAGCTAGCACACTGCAGGTCTACCTTGAGCACCATTACGGTCACCTGATACATTTCAATAAATAAATAAATAGTTTTGAATATTTTGTCATTTTAATTAATTATATGAATACGAATTTATACACAAAATCATAAGGAAAAGAAAATCAATGAAATAAATAGTTTTGAATATTATGTCATTTTAATTATAAGGAAAAAAAAATCAATGAAATAAGATTTGGATACAGTTCTGTCATTTTATTATTTATATTAATAATTTTTATATCATATTATTACTTAATTAATTTAATTGTGACGGTCACAATTTTATTTTTCAAAAGTTATGTTTAAAAGTCAAAACATCTTAAAATGGTTAATATGGTTTTGAACCATAACCATATAGTTTCAACCCACACAACCCATATTAAAAATGGTTAATATGATTTTAGTTCTTAAATGGAACCATAACCATATTTTGAAAACCAAAACCAACCCATAACTATATTTTGCCAGGCCTAGTCACACGCAAACCTTCGGAGGGAGTATTAAAAATAATTGTGAACTAATAGAGTATCTAGTTATTCAAGAAGAACATGCTTTAGCTTGAAAAGTAACCGTAGCCATAGGAAACAGTTCAAATATATATCAGCTGTTGTGGCTAGCGGCCACTGGCACTAGCACGTAATGTCTGACTATGATTCTTCTTAAAGGTTTTTTATAAGATAGTAAGATATGCAGCATTTATTGGGATATGCTCACTAAAATGAATAGACCAATACTTGAATGCACTTGGTGTGTTGAACTTATTTGGTTAACATACATATAAATTCATTTATGTAAGACCTTTGGTGATTAAGTGGGGCATGTGAAGAGGATAGATTTGCTTGAGAAGTCCTTGTAGAGAGCTTGTGTGATAAAAAGAGAAGAATATGATCTTCTGCACAAAATGAAAATGTTTATATGCGTGTGGAATCATAATTGCATGTCGAATCATATAATCTATTCAAAAGTATTAGGTATTGATAGACTCCACGGCACGCTTGCGTGAGGTGGTCGTTGCTCGGATCGTTTCTAGCAAAGTTGTAGTATGAATTGCTCGCAACACCTTCACCCCTCACCTATATAGTAGAACGACACATTGACCCCTCGCTTATATTGAAGCAGTAGTCCTGGTACAATTGACGATTGATGCAGTAGAAGACGCCACACACAATTATGTATTGTTGTATGATAAGTCAAGTTGAATCTCAAAGAAAAACTAAGAAGATAACTTGGGAATTTTTCAAAGAACCAATAATAGTGAATAATTTCACAAGAATTTGATAAATATATGAATTGTATTGAATGTTGTATGAATTACATTCATAAAGCTTATTTATAGTAGTTATGAAACCCTAGAATCCATAAAAGGTAATAACAATTGATTTGGAATCAAAATCCTATCTAACAGTATCCTAATGACAATAGAAATATGAAAATATCTAATTTACGAAGGAAATCTGCTTCCAAATATGTCAAAACGCGTTAACCAAAATCCAGCCAACTCGTCGGGGCGAGTTCACTGTGTTGTGGAGTTAGTCGGGGTGAAGATTGGGAAGTTGGCCGGGGTGGCTTCAGAGTTGGTTGGGGCGGCTCACTTGCATCCTAATCACGAACTTATAAGTCAACTCATTAGCCTTGTAACTTGAATCCAATTCGCTTATTCCATGCATTCCAACCTCGTGTTCTTGCGTGATAGATTGTAAACTCCCATCCATACTTGGATATTCATAACGTCGAACATAAACTTGTAATTTACCCATGAGCTTGAGCATAACCTTGATGCATATTAAACGGCAAACGAATGTAATCATCCTTGAGTTGATTTCAACACAAATACTTGAAAACTAAGCGTTAAACCTCTAGAGCTTGAGTCGAAAGATTGTCATAAAATTCATACCCCTCATGCTTGCTTGTGTTAGGAGGTATGATCTTGTCCTTTGTTCATTTGTCTTGAGCATTTGACGATGTTGTTTGAGTCATTCAAATATTTATATAGGTTAGTCAAGTATCTCTTTATCAATTGTAATAGATAAAAATAAAGAGGTTATATATATATATATATATATATATATATATATATATATATACATAAAGCAGTTTGCAATCGTATCTGCCTCGGGGTTGTTGGTGTTGGTATTCTGAGTGTATGATATTGTTTTCTGATTTAGTAATGCAGGGACCACTTCTATTTACCACATAGAAAAAGAGAAAATAAAAGGTAAGAGAAAGGTGTCTTGAACCAAGGTCTTATAGCGAGTTGAACCAAAGCGAACAAAAAGCTACTTGAATTTGACTCGAAATGTTAAAAGCATACTCGAATTCGAATTGTATTTGAAAAATTCTACTCAGATTCAACTCGACTCGAATATTTATTACTCGAATTTGATCCGACTCGGATCGAATTATATTCAAACTACTCGCGAGCTTCAATTTCAAGTCTCCACATAATAACTAGTTTTGTAATAAATATAATTATATTGAATTTGTTATTTTACTTAGAAATGAGAAAATATATTTACTATTACACTTTACAAATATAAAATCACAATTAAAATTAAAAACAAAATAAACTAATAATAATTAATTATCCAAATTTGATTTAATTTTGTATATATTATAAGAGAATGTATCGAGTATCTAATCGAATCTGTATCAATAGAGTATGTATTGAATCACAATCAAGAATTCGAGTAGTTTGAATATTAAATGAGTCGAATATAACTTTGCTCAGATTCTACTTATATTTTTATTGGAACTATTTTTTATGCTCAAATTTGAATCATATTATTAACGAATCCGACTCTCGCTCGTATTTTTCGAATTGAGCCCGAACTGTTTGGTTTGTTTACAGCCTTAATGTGGACGTAAAACATTATATATATATATATATTCTATGTCACTTCAGGCTAATCATAATAGAAGTAGATTTTTGAAACTCTAGAATCATTTTCTGAGTTTTATTTATTTATTTTATTTTTAACTCCTGTTTGTGGCTACAACATTTCATAAATGTTGGTGCACATAGGGAGCCTACCGGCATTAACCATAAGGGCTGTTTTGTCAATTCATTATACCTTAAATACCTATATATATGCATTTGAAGTTTATCGTAGAGGATCTGTTTACCAGAAAGGAAAGTTATAGGGATGAATTTAATCATTTTGTCCCATCGTTATAGAATAATATTCAGAGATAGCTATAATTGAGAGAAAACTTAAGTTAACAACAAACTTGCTGGCTATATCTATTTTCTCTTTCCCTTTTGATTTGATTCTTTCCCTTGAAACGCTGGGCTATTCCTTCAATTGTTTTTATGGTATGTTGTTTTAAAGTGCAGGACTTTCATCGTTAGTTTTTTTTGGTGTGGGTGTGTGTGGTAATTGAAACTTACTTACGTCTCTGTTGCTTATCTTTGTAGGATTCAGCACAATCAAGTAATGATAATTGACGCGGTAAGCCATGTAGGTCCAGCTAAGCCAACAATCAGGAAGCGCCCATCTTCTGAACATTTGGAAATCTTTGATAACAGAAAAAACAACAAATTAGCCAGGAGTTATCGACAAAGCACTAACCTTAAAGTCGATTCAATTATGCAAACTGTCATTCATGACCATCTGAAGATAGATACTAATTCAAGCAAAAATCTTGTCAAAGAGAGCGCAGAGCAAACAGAGAACAGGATGGCGGGAGGAATGATGAACTGGAAAGCTAATGATAAAGATTGCATGAGAAGCAAGGATGAAATAGAAATAACATCAACTCTGAGCCTGTCAGATGAACACCATAGACACAGTGATGAGCTAATTAAAGTTCAGCTTTAAGTTCAAGAATTTGTATCTTCTCCAAGAAAAGAATCCAAGCCTTGTCATAGTGGCGGTATGGTATTTTGTCTTTATGGAATGCGAAGATTATGTAACACCTATTTAAGCTTCTAGTCGACTTAGGCAATAAAATAGGCAAAATTATATATGATTTTTGTTTGTACCCCAGATTTGGCACTAAAATAGTGAAAGTCATTCATTGTTAGTCATACTGCCTAAAGCTGTGGATAATGTCCTCAATATTAAATCTACTGTTACTTTTCAGAAGAGAGTCGGGAAACTACACTTGTGGAGAGAGTCTTGGATGGCAAGGTGAAGCCATTCTCTCAGGAATCCCGCCTTGCCATCTCTACATCCATACGTGACTCTCACTTGAAGCCAAAGGCTGCAGAGAACCAGGAGACTGAAATTCAATTGGAGGTTGAAGTACAAGGGTCTTCTGTCCCTGGTGAAAAAAACCCAGCTAAGAACAAGGATCAACGAGAACATCTGTCCTCCAATGTGGAGGTAAGCAAAAATGTTTCTGCAACAGTTGTTGACAAAGTGGACAACTGGTCGAAGGTTTTACATCCTTCAGTAGAAATAGTTCCGATTGCTTTTTCAAGGAGAAAGCTTCTCATTCTTGACATAAATGGGCTTCTTGCGGATGTAGTTTTTCCCCCACCAAAGGAATGCAAAGGGGACATAAATATCTTAAGACGAGCAAGTGAGAATTAAATATACCATGACTACATGTTATATGAAGCGTTGATTAAAACGTATTAGATAATAAGCCAATCATTACTATCCTATGCTAAGTTTTGTTTCCTGATACAGTTTTCAAGAGACCCTTCTATTACGAGTTCTTAAAGTTTTGCTTCGAGAAATTTGATGTGGGAATTTGGTCTTCAAGATCTAAGTACTTATTAAACTTGTTATTGTTTTTCTTTAAATATATGTTTCTTAGGCCATTTTTGGCTTGCTCTTAGATCTTAGTGCTGACTAAATAGAGTATATCTAATGCAGGAAAATAGTTGATCGAGTGGTTGATTATATGTTGGGAGATATGAAGCACAAATTGCTGTTCTGCTGGGTTAGTACTATAATTTTTCTATTGATTTTCAGAATATATACTAACTTCGAAAAGAAATTGTACCCTAACCCACTCCACACCCCCACCCCCTCGCCCACCACAAACGTGTGAGCACAAACATTTGTTTTTGAAAAAAGATTGTGCTCCTTCAATATTTTTTATTTCCTTTTTTAATAGAATAAATAAACTGCATCCAAGATTTTGTCCGTTTCTCAAAGTTTTACTATTATGAAAGTATCATCTCTTAATTGCATTTTTGACTGCTATGCAAAACCCTGCCAAAGCATACCTATAAGCTCTCTTCCTTGATTAAAGTAAGATTTTGAGCCATTTCGGCGGGCTATGACCCTTGAGAACTAAGTGCTACATCGTATGCGGTGCGAGAAACCTCTACAACGTATAGGAGATACCTCTAGACTCTTGAACAGGTTGCACTGTCCAGACGAGGACTTCAGGGATTTAAATGGAGAATATTGTAATATTCCAGTCCCATATTGAAACATGTCGGATAGGATGACCGCTATATAAGGCCTTGCTCTACCACTAAAAGTACCAATAACTTGAGCCTTGGGTGGGCTTTTAGTTTCTGATGTTCTTGGGAAAGTGTGTAGTGAGCCTTGTTCTAGGCTAATGTTTGGACTCAGGTCTTTACAAGGAAGCTTACTAGAATTAGCAGAAGTAGCTCGATTATGGACATTTTTTCTTCATATTGATTATTGTGTATGTGAAGGAAAGTTTACACTTATGGTAGTTAAATTATATGAGTCACATAATTGATGTTAAAAGCCCTATCGTAGTGAAATATCTTTATAAGCAAATAATTTATTTATCCTCCACTTCTGACATTCTGACAAAGCAATCTGAGACTCTTTCTTTCCTTTTTTTTTTTCCTTCAACCTTACTGAAAATGATGTAATGTGAATTTTTCACTACCGGAAATTTTCAGGATATGACCCACTGTACTGAAACAGGGTTCTACACTTTAGAAAACCGGCATAAGCCCTTAGTTTGTAAGGAGCTGAGGAAGATATGGGCAAAAGATGATATTAAACTACCTTGGGAGAAAGGACATTATGATGAATCAAACACAATGTTGCTGGATGATTCTCCATACAAGGCCCTATTTAATCCTGTAAGCTTCACCTTCTCTTCCATTAACCTTGTGAGAGCTCTCATTAAATGTCATTTTATCTTTCAGTTTATAACCTAATTTGTTGTGTTGGTTTGTACGAATTTGATCATTTAGATGCACTGTGCAGTCTTCCCTTCTTCCTTCAGTTACAAGGATAAGAATGATACTTCATTAGGTGAGGTGTCTTCTAGAATGGTTTTATTTTAATAATGATTTTGATATCAACTTTTTTATTCTCCTTGAAGGAAATGTAAGGCGCCTCAGTCATACACTACGAGTTGTTTACTTGTTTCCCTAGGCGTGATATATTTCTGCTAGTAAATCAAAAATACTACAAAGATCTAACCTGTCATGGGATTGTTACCCAAGTGCATGTGTCAATAATCTGTTGGTATTGGAATGATTGATAATTTGTAGAATTAAAATTCAATTCACTGCAGGCCCTGAAGGTGATCTTCGCCTTTATGTGGAAAATTTGGCAAATGCCGAGAACATGAAGAAATATGTAGAGCGACATCCATTTGGACAAAGTCGCATAGATGAAACAAGCTCATGTTGGAACTTCTATTATAAGGTTCTCTGCACTCGGTCTACTGTATCAACCACTTCATACCTTGGCAATGAATTCTCCAATAGTGTTTTTTCACATGGTTTTGTTAATGACTCTTAATTAAATATACGAACTATGAGCCTAGGGAGTACAGGTTTTTGTTTTGGTCTTTTTTCTCTGATCCTCCTGGTAAAAGAAAAAAATTCATGTGGAATGGTGCCATGCATGGTATTTGAAGGAGTATCCTTTTTTTCTGAGAGCATCCTTCGCTTACAAAGAACTACACAATGCAGAATATTAGATACGTTTCTTGTTATGGGAAAGTAAAGCATTTCAAGGTGTCAATAACAAATATTGTTTGTCCAAATTGCATCTGTTCTTTATAGAAACAAATAATAAATAAATGCTGTTTCAAATATAGCATGGAAACAATAATTGTCAAATTTTGTGTGGAAATAATAAATTTAGGGTCTATTTTATTGTTGTTGTTTTAATGTTATTTATGGTTATAAACTCGATATGTATTTGGTTATAATTAAAAGAGAGGAAAGTTGCTCAAGTTTCTTAGTCTCATTCATATACTAATAACCCAGCTTGTGATAAGCTTATATTATATTATTGTGAGTTGGTTGCATTATATATATAAAGAGCTTCCCCCGACTCTTTCCTGGCCTTTTTTTTGGAGGTATGATTGCTTGTTTTAGATGACGTCAGTATTGTAATATTTCTCATTCATCTTCTTCTGTCCTGTCCTTGGTTATTGAGAAGATTCCTGCAAGAATGTTGTGAAACACATTGATCTTCTTTATTGATTTTTTGGCAGCTTTTAATAATGCATGTAAGAAATAGTTGCATAATTTCAGATGATCATTTATCGAACTAGACGTGCAAGTTGTTGCTTGGCTTTCAAAAAGAAGAAACAGTAACCAAACGTTTTCGAAAGATAAACCGTATGTAACTAACCCGCAGCCCGTCACTATTGAATCCTCTTACTGACTGTCACTGACCCTACGTAGAGGTCTGTCAACAAAGCTTGACTAATGGATGGAGCATCTTTTTGTGTCAGAGGTTTGAGCCCCATTCCCAAATCATTGGCCTTCTGAAAAAGAGGCCAAGTTGGTTGTTTTTGACCACTACTATGTGATTCGGACCTTTCCACACAAATCTGCAAATTGGCAAGCTTAAAATTAGAAAATGGTAAACATTGATTGCACTGGAAATATTATTTCCTAAATTGATAGTATTAGATATTCCAACAAGCCAAGTAGCATGGGTGAAGTTGTAAATATATATATAGCAAGGAGGATCAAGTGCATACCCTTATCTTACTCACCCGTGCTCACCCTCCTTTAGCGACGGACCCGGCGACGGTTTTGGTCATACAACCGTAGTCTATACTTTTAGCGACGGACAACATATAGCGTCGCTAAAAGTATAGACGACGGTTGTATGACCGAATCATCGCCGGGTCCGTCGCTAAAGGGGTTTGAGCACGTGTGAGTAAGATAAAGGGTATGTACTTGATCCGGATCGAATATATATATATATATATAGGGTCTCCATCCACAGCAACCGGTTGTTGGGGAGCAACCCCTTTTTGGCCAGCCCGTACAGCTTGTTACGGCTTATAAAAAAATAAATAAAAAATTCTAAGGCCGGTACAAGCTGTTACGGCTGACCAAAAATGGGTTGCTCCCAACAACCGGTTGCTGTGGATGGAACCCCATATATATATATATATATATATATATATATGGGTATTCATCCATGGCAAACGTTTGCCATGGACACTATTCAGCAAACAAGTTGATTACCGTTGATCTGGACAATGGAAGGCTGTGATTGGTCAAGTTTTCTCCCTGCCGCTACAGCTTGTAGCGGCAGCCACTTTTCCTTTTTGTCCGTTTGCAAATTACATTACTGCCCCTAATTAAATTACATGCCTGCCGCTACAGGCTGTAGCGGCAGTGTAAAAATCCCACCCATATGGCCCATATGCTATGTAAAGATAAGTTTATATTTATGTATACATAATATAAAAATAAAAGATAATGATACATAATATAAAAATAAAAGATAATGATAAGATAAGTCTGAATAAAAGATAAACTTATTTTTATAAATATATAATGTAAAAATAAGATAAGTTTGAATAAAAGATAAATTTATCTTTTATAATAAAATAAATTTATCTTTTATTATAAAAACATAAATTTATCTTTTACAATAAAATAACTTTATCTTTTATAATAAAATAAATTTATCATTTATAATAAAATGATACAATTTATCATTTATATTTTATTATAAATGATAAATTTATTTTATTATAAAAGATAAAGTTATTTTATTGTAAAAGATAAATTTATGTTTTTATAATAAAAGATAAATTTATTTTATTATAAAAGATAAATTTATCTTTTATTCAAACTTATCTTATTTTTACATTATATATTTATAAAAATAAGTTTATCTTTTATTCAGACTTATCTTATCATTATCTTTTATTTTTATATTATGTATTATTATCTTTTATTTTTATATTATGTATACATAAATATAAACTTATCTTTACATAGCATATGGGCCATATGGGTGGGATTTTTACACTGCCGCTACAGCCTGTAGCGGCAAACATGTAATTTAATTAGGGGCAGTAATGTAATTTGCAAACGGACAAAAAGGAAAAGTGGCTGCCGCTACAAGCTGTAGCGGCAGGGAGAAAACTTGACCAATCACAGCCTTCCATTGTCCAAATTAACGGTAATCAACTTGTTTGCTGAATAGTGTCCATGACAAACGTTTGCCATGGATGAATACCCATATATATATATATATATATATATATATATATATATATATATATATATATATATATATATCGACTGACTGCAGTATCAGAAAACATCTTCATCACTTTTGGAGAAGGGTACGTAACATAAGTCGCACGCTAGTGGACAAAGCTGCCCTAAAAGACACTAGAATAAGGGAAAGTAGATGAAAACAAACAACACACCGGTTGCCTTTGAGTTACCAAGACAGTGATGCTAGTATACGCTGAAAAATGGTAATACTACTAGACAATTTCCCCGTTAAAATACAAAACAACTCAAAATAATAAAATTATAATCAAGATTAATTATAAAGCCATAAAGGGAACAAAAGGAGGGATAGAACCAAAATTTTAGCTAACAATCAATTAATTAACCTACCCAACCCTATAACTGATACACAGACGAGACTCTATGTGTATCAGTATTTTATTAGTCAATTAACCAACTTATCAAAAAATAAACTTCATACTAACCGAATCTATTTTCTTCATAGGTAGGCAAAAGTGGAAATGGAGTCTGCCAGAGAAGAAACATACCATGAGGATATCATCATATATCATGACCTATATATATATATATATATATATATATATATATATATATATAAGTACTATATGACATAATTAAATCATTTCCATCCTGAAACTCATGACTTTTGGCTTTTACATATTTACATATATCCTTTAATTTGTTTCCTTCAATCATGATTTCTCTTCGATGTACAGGAGTGCCTGGACCATCTCATCAATGTAAAAAAAATGTATATACATACACAAAATGATCTCATATAATTATGTATATACCATATATATATATATATATATATATATATATATATATATATATATGTATATGTAGACTAATTAACTGAGGTTAAGTCAGCCTCGCTAAATGAGATCGAGTTATACACCCACTTAATAATCCTTGTGCAGTTATAATTGCCTAGTATATGTGGCTACGGGATTGAACATACCAAAAATTTATGTGTAACCATAATATATTGTGTATAATGAACCAATTCAGGAATTACAAAATAAAATTATATCCCTTCGTTGACATAAAATGTCCTAGCTATTTTTTTTGTAATTTTCATTAAAATTGGTACTCCTTCATTTTTCATAGACGGAGTATTTAGTGTGTGTGTTTATTATATATATATATATATATATATATATATATATATAATATAGATTCAAATCACTATAATTAAGATGAGCAAAGAGAATATAGTTTCACTTACGTACCTAACCA
The DNA here is from genome assembly GCA_020205505.1 of Panax japonicus. NCBI lineage: Eukaryota > Viridiplantae > Streptophyta > Magnoliopsida > Apiales > Araliaceae > Panax > Panax japonicus. The sequence goes on along the minus strand of CM035098.1, from coordinate 62,464,175 downwards.
ACCAGCTCAGGAAAAGATAACAGGATCTTAATTAACCTAACCGAGAAAAAGTTACTGTAGCAAGGGGTTGGGGGGGGTGGGGGTTTTTTAACGTACAAAGATGGATACCAGCACGGCATCTCAAGAGATACAAATGAAGCCAATAGGCATGCATGCATGCAGACCAAATCAATCTGACAGCACATGCAACAGATCGAAAAATTCAACAAATGGGTTGGTTTAATTTAAAGTCAGTCCGTGCAATATACTCACAATTAATTTTAACCTCTCAATCTCTATCTCAAAACCATATCTTTTGGCTGATATATGATGATACCAATTCAAACCTAAGTATTACGTACTACTCAATAAATGTATGTACTAGCCCTCGCCCTCGCCCTCTGCCTCTGCATGTGCACTGGGTGGGTTATTTAGAGTCCAGTGATGATCTGGCTACTTGATTGTATGAAATCATCAACTGCCGTCCTTGACTTTTTCATATTGTTTCATTTCTTCTCTTCTGATTGAAGAAATATATATATATATATATATATATATATATATATATATATGGTATCCATCTACAGCAACCGGTTGTTGGGAGCAACCCCTTTTGGCCCAGCCGCTACAACCTGTAGCGGCTTATAAAAAAAATTGTCTAAGGCCGGTACAGGTTGTAGCGGCTGAGCCAAAATGAATTGTTTCCCAACAACCGGTTGCTACTCTCTCTCTCTCTCTCTATATATATATATATATATATATATATATATATATGGGAGCCCTTCCATAGCAACCAGTTGATGTGAGTACTGTGCAACACCCTCTTTTTGTACCATTGATAAACTTATTGGAAGGCTGAGATGAAACATAAATATATCCCACCCGGCACAACTTGTACCGACTTTTATTTTAATATGAGGACCCCACCATAGTCAACATGTTGTCAGTTTATGCCAATAAATTGAATTTTTAATATTAAATTGGATATTATTTAATATTAAAAATTCAATTTATTGGCATAAACTGACAACATGTTGACTATGGTGGGGTCCTCATATTAAAATAAAAGCCGGTACAAGTTGTGCCGGGTGGGATATATTTATGTTTCATCTCAGCCTTCCAATAAGTTTATCAACGATACAAAAAGAGGGTGTTGCACAGTACTCACAGCAACCGATTGCTATGGAAAGGCTCCCTATATATATATATATATATAAAAGGTACGTACGTACGTACCACCTAGCTAATGAATTATTTTTGCCTCAAAAGTGAGGAGGATACCTTAATTAGACATGTACACAATTAATAAAATTAATAATGTTTAAATTAATAAAATTTCAAAAGGAATTAATTATTGTGATCAAAAGTCATACACGGGACCATAAAAAAAGGGTGCTACTTGATTGCCAAGTCTTTCATTCCCTCCCACCATGCATGTTCTTTATTTCCTCCCCAGTTTAGCAAAATGCTAGTAACATATACTAATAGATACTCCCTCAGTTCCTAAAAAATTATCGTTTTAGAAGAAAATAATTTATTCTAAAATATTTGTTGTTTATAACTTTCAAGAAAAATAAATTATTCACTTTTTTATATTACCTCTACTTTCTCTCATTGTTCTAAGAAATTCTTTTTTGTATTAATAGTTTTCAATTTTCCATAAAAGGGCAGTGATAGAATTTCAAATAAATTTTAATTGTTACTCCATCTGTCCCAAATTAATTGCTCAATTTTGACTTTTTAAAGTCAAATTGACCATTTTTAAAACTAATCTTTTTACTATTTTTGCAAAAATATAGGTGAAGAGATTATAACCAAAAGAAAGTATATACAATTTATTACTAACCTCAATTTTTATAATTTTAGAAATATATTTATATATGCTTAATTATTAACTCTAAAAATAGTCAATTTGACTTAAAAAAGTCAAAACTAAGCAATTAATTTAGGACGGAGTAAATGATAATGTAAGACCCCGAAATTTTTTTAAATAAAAAGGAATTTCCTTTATTTATTTTTTTTGAAATAGTAAGGGTTGATTTGATTAATGTGGAAAGTTATTAGTTATGGGTAAAATGCGCAAATATTTTAAATAAGCAGGTGGTTATAAAATATTCATTGTTGTCAGAGAATATTCGTTTGGTCGTGGAATATTCTTACTGTCGGGGAATATTCGTACGACGGCGCAGTCTTTTGTGAGCCCCATAACGGAAAGCGATTGAATGAAGAAAACGACAAAAATAAGTTGTTTATAAATAATGGCGTAGTTGTTACCGTTAATACTGTTGGAATACCCGGTGGGTAAAGTAAAGTAATACGCGTTGTTGCACAGTAGCACACGGTATTGCACCAATTATTGACTCTTACGTAAGAAGACACTACTCAATAATGGTTACAGTAATTATTGTTCAGTATTTTATTATATTGGTTCAATAACTGTTGCGTTGATATTTTTATATTGCTGTTGTTTCAATAATTGTCATTACATAGTATTTTTCATTATCGAAGCAATAATTCATATTATCTGAATAATATTATTTGATAACACTATTGGCAATGTCTAGAAAGTTCTGTCTAAGGAGAGGTTTGGTCACCTAATTGCGCGCCAGTAAGAAGAAATTCTTATTGGAAAGCCCCCTCTTTCCTGGGAACGGCCTGGTTGTCAGTATTGTGATTCTATAATATTATTTGTGAATAATTAAATTATTGATTTATATGATGAGGAAAATATTGATTTTATGTGGATATAGATGGAGAAAATTTTTAATGTGACAATTGTTGAAAATTGAAATTTTATCTTTTTCTGATAAAATAATTCATTTAAATATATTATTTTAATAATATATTAACGGTGATATTTTTATAATGAATGTGGGATATATGAGTATATGAGAAGGAAGAATATTTTTGTGGCATTAAATGTTTAACACATATTTTATGTGTCGGTGGACCCTATTTATTGACTGAAATTTGATTATAGCCTGTAAAATCGCCCGTTTGTGGATTTCGGTCAATTTCTGTTTGGAATTTGGAAAAACTTTCTTCTGCAAAGTTGTAGAGAATTGAATTTCCTATTAAAAGTCGCGAGATTCGAATTTTCTGGCAAAAGGGCTATTTATTATGAATTATTGAAGTTCCGGAGCTCCGAAATAATTGATTTTTGGAAGTTTTAATTATTTTAAATAATAAAAACGTTTTTTATTTTATTTTTCTAGAAGGGAGCACATGTTATTGAGCTGAAATCAGATCTGAAAAAAATGGGCGTAAGAATTTTTAATATATTATTATTATATTAAATTTTCTGCTTTGGTGTTCTAAGCAATTTCCTATAAATAGGTGCTTAGGTTAGAATTGAAAATCACACCAGAAACTGAAGTTTTCTCTCTCTATATTATCGAGCGTATTCTTGTGAGTATTTTGAGTATACTTTGAGTATTGCTATACGGTGCAAGTTCAAGTCATAGCCTATATCCGGTGTTTCAACCAGAAGTACTGTCTTTCGAGGTAAGGGATGTTATTTTCTTCTCAAATGATATTATTTCTTCAATATCATGATGCTGAAATATTGGTTGGAAGTTTTTATCAAATTTGGAACTTTTTCATGTCGGGGTTACTATTCATGAGTTACTATTCACGAGTTACTATTCATGAGTTACTATTCACGAGTTACTATTCACGAGTACTATTCACGAAGCGTGAAGATGTTTTTTTTTGTGAAATTACTATCTTTTGGTGTCGGAGTTATTATTCACGTATACGTCACTATTCACGTATACGACACTATTCACGAATACGGCACTATTCACCGACAAATGAAATTTTTTCTTTTTGTCCAAAATATCTATTCTGGATACTAGCTTTGATTGGATCTATGTTTTGATCATTCTTGAATTTTACTTCAGTATGATTATTTATGAAGTATTTTTGAACTCAGATTGTTTAAAGTACGAATCCTTAATACTTTTTATTTTGTTTCACTGGATTCGTTTTCTTTAAAATATTTTTCATCATCCTCAGTCCTAAATGATGGTGTTACTGAATATCTTTGGCCTGTAGTGCAAAGATGGTTAATTTTATTATGAATATCTTTGGCCCGTAGTGCAAAGATGTACAGGTGATGAGATGAACATGAATAATTGATGAATATCTTTGGCCCGTAGTGCAAAGATGAACAGGTGTTGAGATGAACATGACCGACTGATGAATATCTTTGGCCTGTAGTGCAAAGATGAATATTTGATTTGATTTGAGATATATATTGATTGATGTTACAGGGATAAAATATTGATGATGGACTTTTAAATTCATAGATGTTAGTAGATTTTATTCTCTACTTAACTCTTCTAATGAATTGTTGTTTCCGCTGCAGTTGTTGATCTAAAACTTGTTGTCTATTGTATTCTATCAGATTTTTCCCTGTTGAAGACTAAGGATAATTTGTTGTACATTATCTTAGTCATAATATTCTTTACTGGGCTAGTTGAGCTCACCCTTTTCCTTGTTGTTCCAATTTTCTTCTCAGGAGGCGAGAATGTAGCGAGTACTAGTCGGGGTATGGAATGAAGGTTCTAGAGAGAGTTGTTTAGTAGTCCTCACCATTTTTTTTTGTAAAATTATGTATCAATAATTATGATGGGGATTTATTTGCATGTGGATATTGTCTAGATGACAATGTTTGTATTCAAACTCACAGCTTATGGGTTGTAAAAGTTGTAGTTGTTTCTGTACCATGTATTTGACAACTCAGAATGGGTTGGGTGGAATGGACCTATTTTGGGGGTGTCACAGTTGGTATCAGAGCTTAGGGATATGATCTCTGGCGGAGATCGGGGAATAGAACTAGGAGGGGAGAGACGAGTAAATCCTTCGCTAGTGTGTCCTACCTAAGCTTATTTGTTGGTCGGTCATAATATAGGGGTATTATATGATTTGTTAATTTGTTTAATTAACCCTTGTTTTATGACAGTATTTGAGAATGTCGACTGAGAATATTAACGGTGGAGTAAATGAGACCGTGGAGACGCATGTACTTACCAACGAGGAGAACGTGCAACAGGCTGGCAATGTTCCTCTTGTTGACAACGCCACTGAGCAGACAATGAACGATGGGATGTTTAGGAGCTTTTTGCAGTTCATGCAAAACCAGACGAGGGAGACTCGTGTTCAAAATACAGGTGGAAATGATAGCAATGCGCGGCTTGTCACAGCCAAACAGTTCAAAGAGTTGGGACCACCAGAATTCTGGGGAAAGCCGGATCCGATCATGGCGGAAACGTGGGTCAAACAAACTACCAAGATATTCGATGTCTTGGGATGCACGGAGGAACAGAAGGTTCCATTCGCCACCTTTATGTTCCGTGGCGAGGCAGACTACTGGTGGGAGTCTGTGAAACGTACACATCCAGCCGCACTCAGCATGCCATGGGAGACGTTTCAGAAAATTTTTAACGAAAAATACTTTCCTGAAAGTATTCGCCATATGAAGGAAGTGGAGTTTATTAGACTAGAGCAAAATAACATGACGGTGTCCCAGTACGAGGCGAAGTTCGCGGAGTTATCCAGGTTTGCACCTCATTTGGTGGAGAATGAGGAACGTATGACGCGGATGTTTCTGAGAGGTTTAAAACCCGGTATACGTCAGTATCTCATTTCTCATAAATTTTCTATCTATTCAGATGTTGTCAACAGGGCTCAGTTGTTAGAGCGAGATAACGAGTACGTTCAACCGAGGGACCATAACCAGGATCATACCGAAGATAGCAGTCATCAGAATAACGATAACCAGCGGAGAAAGACGAATATGGACAAAGGCGGTAACCACTCTGGTGGTAATCATGGCCATGAAAATAGAAGAAGCGAGTCGGGAGGGGATTTTAAAAAGAGGAGATTTAACAACGACCATGTGAAAACGACAGTGCCAGCAGCAACTGGTTCCAAGGGAGGAGAAAGACCACCGGTCGTATGTTACAAATGCGGGAAAGAGGGACATATCAGCCCAAACTGCCCACAACAGTTCAAGGTATGCTATAATTGTGGAAAGGAAGGACATATCGCTCGAGAGTGTACGGTAGCGAAACCAATTCCAGCGGGGATGGTGATTCAAAAGGTTGTCCCAGAAAAGTCAAAGTCAACGGTTCCTGGAAGAGCTTTTGTCGTGACCGGTCAAAATACGAGGAACCCGAACGAAGTTAGCACGGGTTAGTTAATTATAATTCTTGCGAAGTTTATACCTTACTAGGTACCGGTTCTACCCATTCTTTTATCTCTCTTGCTTGCGCTCAACGTTTGATCTTGACTACGGAGAAATTAGACTTTGACCTATTTATGGAGACTCCGTTAGGAGAAACTTTCATTACATCCGTTGTTTAGAAATCTTGCTTGATTCAAGTTGGCACTATCACATTTCTTGTTAACCTTATTTCTAAAGAGATATTTGCTTTTGATGTGATTTTAAGGTTAACTACACATCATGCCAAAATTAATTGCTTTTGTAAAGGTTGTTAGTTTTCATATTCTTAAGCAACCTGATATTCGAACTCAAGCAATCAAACCATTGAAGTCAAACATTTTTATATCAAGCCATGAAGTCATTCGTTTATTGAAAAATGGATGTCATGTTTTCTTAGCCCATGTCATGGACTTGAACAAAAGTACATCAGATTTGAATGATATTTCTGTTGTTAGTAAATTTCCTGATGTATTTCCTGAAGAATTTCTTGATTTACTCCCAGAGCGTGATATTAAATTTTGTATCGACTTTGAATCCGGTACAAAACCCATTTCTAATATCTCATATCGAATGGCTCCTATTGAACTTCAGGAGTTAAAAATTCAACTATAGAAGTTTGTACCTGAGCCTTTATCTTGTGACTTCCTTTGTGGAATGCACAGAAGCCAGACTCTCTGTAGGGGACGTCAAATTCGTGCGGTAGTAAACTGATAGGTGCTATTGTGACGTGATATCCAAGATTGGGATGTGAGTCATAGTTGAGAGTAACCTAAGTCAGTAATCGAAATACGTAGCTTTCTAGGCTTAGTTGGTTATTATCGGAGATTCGTTGAAGGATATTCTCGAATCGCTACTCCATTAACGCAGCTGACTCGTAGAGATACAAAGTTCGAATGGAGCGAGGAATGTGGGAAGAGCTTCGAAGAACACAAGAGGAGACTCATTTTGGCACATATTCTGACCATACCGTCTTAGAAAAGCGAACGTGGTAGCTGACGTGTTGAGTAGAAGATCGTATACAAATACGAGTACGATATTGTCAAGACTCATTTCGTATAATTTACAAATAATAGAGATGGAGATGAAAACTCTAGGTATCCACGTGATGATATACCAGTATAATCGACTTTAATCGATAAAGTTAAAGCTGTTCAAGCTACATACCGGAGCTGGTGAATATGAAGAAGCAGGTACAAGAAGTTGTTATTCCAAAAGCGAGAATTGGCGATGTGAGCAAAGCTCAAACCTTCGATTTATTAATCCATTTAAAATTCTCAATCGAATAGGAACAGTGGCCTATAGACTCGTTTTACCGCCAAGTATGACGCGTGTTCATAACGTTTTTTACGTATCGATGTTACGTAAATATGTGGATGACTCGAACCATATTATTGAGTTAGAACAGTACGAGATAGCCGAAGACTTAACGTACGAGGAGGTACCTGTAAAGATGTTGGATGGGAAGGAGCATGTCCTACGCACGAAGGTCATACCACAAGTTAAAGTTTTGTGGAGGAATCATGCTATAGAAGAAATGACCTTGGAGTTGGAAACGGAAATGAAAGCGAGGTATCTTTATCTTTTAGAAACACCAGTTACGTACGTCAATTTCGAGGACGAAATTTCATAAGGAGGGGAGGTTGTAAGACCCCGAAAATTTTTTAAATAAAAAGGAATTTCCTTTATTTATTTTTTTTGAAATAGTAAGGGTTGATTTGATTAATGTGGAAAGTTATTAGTTATGGGTAAAATGCGCAAATATTTTAAATAAGCAGGTGGTTATAAAATATTCATTGTTGTCGGAGAATATTCGTTTGGTCGTGGAATATTCTTACTGTCGGGGAATATTCGTACGACGGCGCAGTCTTTTGTGGGCCCCATAACGGAAAGCGATTGAATGAAGAAAACGACAAAAATAAGTTGTTTATAAATAATGGCGTAGTTGTTACCGTTAATACTGTTGGAATACCCGGTGGGTAAAGTAAAGTAATACGCGTTGTTGCACAGTAGCACACGGTATTGCACCAATTATTGACTCTTACGTAAGAAGGCACTACTCAATAATGGTTACAGTAATTATTGTTCAGTATTTTATTATATTGGTTCAATAACTGTTGCGTTGATATTTTTATATTGCTGTTGTTTCAATAATTGTCATTACATAGTATTTTTCATTATCGAAGCAATAATTCATATTATCTGAATAATATTATTTGATAACACTATTGGCAATGTCTAGAAAGTTCTGTCTAAGGAGAGGTTTGGTCACCTAATTGCGCGCCAGTAAGAAGAAATTCTTATTGGAAAGCCCCCTCTTTCCTGGGAACGGCCTGGTTGTCAGTATTGTGATTCTGTAATATTATTTGTGAATAATTAAATTATTGATTTATATGATGAGGAAAATATTGATTTTATGTGGATATAGATGGAGAAAATTTTTAATGTGACAATTGTTGAAAATTGAAATTTTATCTTTTTCTGATAAAATAATTCATTTAAATATATTATTTTAATAATATATTAACGGTGATATTTTTATAATGAATGTGGGATATATGAGTATATGAGGAGGAAGAATATTTTTGTGGCATTAAATGTTTAACACATATTTTATGTGTCGGTGGACCCTATTTATTGACTGAAATTTGATTATAGCCTGTAAAATCGCCCGTTTGTGGATTTCGGTCAATTTCTGTTTGGAATTTGGAAAAACTTTCTTCTGCAAAGTTGTAGAGAATTGAATTTCCTATTAAAAGTCGCGAGATTCAAATTTTCTGGCAAAAGGGCTATTTATTATGAATTATTGAAGTTCCGGAGCTCCGAAATAATTGATTTTTGGAAGTTTTAATTATTTTAAATAATAAAAACGTTTTTTATTTTATTTTTCTAGAAGGGAGCACATGTTATTGAGCTGAAATCAGATCTGAAAAAAATGGGCGTAAGAATTTTTAATATATTATTATTATATTAAATTTTCTGCTTTGGTGTTCTAAGCAATTTCCTATAAATAGGTGCTTAGGTTAGAATTGAAAATCACACCAGAAACTGAAGTTTTCTCTCTCTATATTATCGAGCGTATTCTTGTGAGTATTTTGAGTATACTTTGAGTATTGCTATACGGTTCAAGTTCAAGTCATAGCCTATATCCGGTGTTTCAACCAGAAGTACTGTCTTTCGAGGTAAGGGATGTTATTTTCTTCTCAAATGATATTATTTCTTCAATATCATGATGCTGAAATATTGGTTGGAAATTTTTATCAAATTTAGAACTTTTTCATGTCGGGGTTACTATTCATGAGTTACTATTCACGAGTTACTATTCATGAGTTACTATTCACGAGTTACTATTCACGAGTACTATTCACGAAGCGTGAAGATGTTTTTTTTTGTGAAATTACTATCTTTTGGTGTCGGAGTTATTATTCACGTATACGTCACTATTCACGTATACGACACTATTCACGAATACGGCACTATTCACCGAAAAATGAAATTTCTTCTTTTTGTCCAAAATATCTATTCTGGATACTAGCTTTGATTGGATCTATGTTTTGATCATTCTTGAATTTTACTTCAGTATGATTATTTATGAAGTATTTTTGAACTCAGATTGTTTAAAGTACGAATCCTTAATACTTTTTATTTTGTTTCACTGGATTCGTTTTCTTTAAAATATTTTTCATCATCCTCAGTCCTAAATGATGGTGTTACTGAATATCTTTGGCCTGTAGTGTAAAGATGGTTAATTTTATTATGAATATCTTTGGCCCGTAGTGCAAAGATGTACAGGTGATGAGATGAACATGAATAATTGATGAATATCTTTGGCCCGTAGTGCAAAGATGAACAGGTGTTGAGATGAACATGACCGACTGATGAATATCTTTGGCCTGTAGTGCAAAGATGAATATTTGATTTGATTTGAGATATATATTGATTGATGTTACAGGGATAAAATATTGATGATGGACTTTTAAATTCATAGATGTTAGTAGATTTTATTCTCTACTTAACTCTTCTAATGAATTGTTGTTTCCGCTGCAGTTGTTGATCTAAAACTTGTTGTCTATTGTATTCTATCAGATTTTTCCCTGTTGAAGACTAAGGATAATTTGTTGTACATTATCTTAGTCATAATATTCTTTACTGGGCTAGTTGAGCTCACCCTTTTCCTTGTTGTTCCAATTTTCTTCTCAGGAGGCGAGAATGTAGCGAGTACTAGTCGGGGTATGGAATGAAGGTTCTAGAGAGAGTTGTTTAGTAGTCCTCACCATTTTTTTTGTAAAATTATGTATCAATAATTATGATGGGGATTTATTTGCATGTGGATATTGTCTAGATGACAATGTTTGTATTCAAACTCACAGCTTATGGGTTGTAAAAGTTGTAGTTGTTTCTGTACCATGTATTTGACAACTCAGAATGGGTTGGGTGGAATGGACCTATTTTGGGGGTGTCACAGATAATATTAAATGACTTTTTTAATATATGTGTCAAAACTTTAAAGCACAATCTTTTAAAAACGGAGGTAATATACACTAGTAGTAATTAATTCTTACAGTACCCCAAGTCTCTCTCTCTTGGAGGCACGTGCAATGAAAACTTGTCTGATCACAACTGCGTATCTAATTGGATAAACAATTAGGGATCCTTTTTAATTAATTAATTGACTACTCCAGTAAACAAGAGTTTAATTAAGAATAATGTTACAGACACAAATTATTTTATAAATATTTTACAAATTGCTGATGTGACATACTCCACCTCATCATATTGATCACTAAATTGATTCAATGTAGTCTTTGGCCCCATATAAAAGCTGACATGGAATATGCCACATCAGCCAGTTTGTAAAATATTTATAAAATAATTTGTGTCTAATATTTTTCTTTAATTAATACTGTGCACATATATATATATATATATATATATATATATATATATATATATATATATATATATCTAATAAAATACAAATGATTTTGAATTTCCCGCTCACTCAATAAATCATCTGAGTCGTCCAAAGTTTGAGATAAATCCCACCGTTATATTTCTTTAATCTAATATATAAATAATAATAAGCTAACGACTTTATAATTCAAAAATATTTTATATATACTTTTAATTTTAAAATAAATATGAAAATCTCTCTAATTTTGGATCATGAGAGAGAATTACCTACTACTCCGTGCAGCTCTCATGGAAACTAGCAACTAGTAGGAGGCCATCCCTCACGCGACCTCTTCACGTTTTTCCACGTGGTTATGTAACCTTCTTTTCTGTATACTTTCTTTCAACCTCAAACCCAAACCCAAACCTAAACCTAAACAATCACAATCACAATCACAATCACAATCACAATCACCCCCTATTTTACAAATTAATCCTAGTTAGAGACGTGTTTATGTGTCTATATAGAGATATACATACATGGATAGTTTCCCATGCATGCAGACATATTAATTCCTGATTATAGCCATGCATGCATGCCCATGTGTACCATTCTTATATATCCAGTCATTCTGTTGCTATTATTATTCATAAAATTATACAAACAGGTGCCCAGCCCAGCCAACCCAACCAATACTTTCTTCCCACTAACTAAGATTATGCGGTTTGAGCTAATAAATCCAGAGCAAATCATATTATTTTGGGGGGTGGGGGTGGGGGGTGGGGGGGGGGGGAACACGACAAGAAACAAAGACAGAAGGAAGAATCAAAAAACGTACACATCATGTTTCCGTGATTGTATAAGATTACAAGGAAGTTTGTACCGGTATGTAAAATATTCTTTCTACCTAAAGCTCCATATACATCAAAAACTAAACCACCACCAAAACAATTAAATCTGTCTGTCCAATACCAACTAGATTTTGCCAATAAACCTCAAGTTATTAGCTATAAAAACTAGTACATCACCTCTACGTACGTACGTACGTACCTATAGTCTAAACACATTTATTTATTTACCTATACTATTATAACCATTGACATGCATATATTTCAATTACTTACTTCTATAATCTAATATTATTTATTTCTTACACGTCAACTTGCCACCACATGCATGCATGGAACAACAATTTACAGATCAATAGGATAGCTACTTCTTATTCTGGAATCATATATATAATAAAATTGTATAATAGTAATTATTCTCTCATTAAATCCATACATGACATGACTCTGAATTTACATTATATATAAGCTATATATTATAAATGAGAAGGATAAGTGTACCCACTAAGAAAATATAAGAATTGACTGCTGATGGGTTAGAGGCAGACAGACCTTGACATTTCCATATGTAGCGGGGTCTTGGGGAGCCATACATGCCGTAAAATAGCACAGACACAAGCCATAACAGCTATTAATTGTAATTCTTTTATTATATTTTTTAGTTTTCCTTGACAAATATATACTTTAAGAACACCTAAAATTACATCCCCTTCCGATTCATCAATCATCATATTAACTGGTTAAGACGTCTGAAGAACTTACTTCATTCAAGTGTACGGACAGCAATACAAAATATACAGACAAATGACTGATAATTACTAGTACAATATATATATACTAGCTGGGTCCCGTGCCTCCGGCACTGTATGGACAATATGATTTATCTTAAACTTTGAACGACCAAAATAATTTATTGAGTGAGCGAAAAATTTAAAGTCATTTATATTTTATTAAATTATTATTAGATTATTATATAAATAGATGTATGAACGGTGGGATTTATTTCAAACTTTGGACGGCCCAGATGATTTATTATTGAGTGAGCGGGAAATTCAAAATCATTTGTATTTTATTAGATATATATATATATATATATATATATATTACTGGAATTAAAAAGCCACGAATAAGGAAGTAAAACGTTGAAGAGGCAGATGCTAGCTAGCTAGCTGTAAATAAAAATAAATTGTTTCCTTCACATACCACTTGTGCATAATATAACACGGCAACAGCTGTGATCATCAATTGAAATTCAGTATTAGGCGTGGATTTGAATACAGTAGGTCCTTGTAGTCTCGCCTGCAATGACCTGTTGCTAAGTTCTGCATGTATTCAGACAGATATATATCAGATATATGTGACCACAAGTTTATCATGTCATGTTTTCCATGTCATTAATCTAAATTATATATATATATATATATATATATATATATATATATATATTTTGCCTAATATACAGCGGTCTACAATTAACATTAATTTCCTGTACTCTGAACACGTACCAAAAGACTACGCAGAAATATAGGAAACCCTAGCAGAGCAACCCCCCCTTATATGCTATAACTGATCACATATGATAATCTTGCATTAAGCTACAGGACCAACAGAATAGAGTCTGGACCACACTAAGTTCAAATTGTATGATGCCTTGCACTGGCAAAAGATCTTGGTAGAAGATATGCCAAGTTAGAAAGTTCAAAATAAAATGCTAAAAAAATGTAGTTCTAGTCTCTCATGTGATATATTTCATAAAATTTCAGGCAAGCAAGTAATCACATTTCGTTGAGAATAATATGTTTCAAATGTTCTCGATTAACCTCGACATGATTTCTAGAAACATGCAATGATACTAAAATACAAGAGGGTAAGCAGTGTTATTCTTTTCATTTTAGTTGCTCTCTTTTTTTTTTGCCTTGTCAAAATCACCAACAAGAATCGCTTGTACAATTTCAGCTACAGCAGTGAAGTAATAATCATCAATGTTAAAAGAAAATGCGATGCATTTAAGAAGTGACATATGCATGAAAAGAAACTTCATTTTCAGTAAGTAATAAGACACTTTGACCACCTCTGCTACTTTTTTCTTTCCTCCATCTTAATTAAGGTCTTCTTACTTAAGTAGACTTGTGAGTTCTGCACTCCAATAATACCAAGCATTTAGAGCCTTGATACCAATTACCAGGAGAGGTAAATTTGAGCAGCTTCAGCCCACCTACCACACGATACAGAGGTGTACTAATTTAAGTGAGATGCATAAATAGGAAATATATAGCAACCACTCATTAATGCTTGCCAACCAGTACATACCATAAATACAACACAACTAAGATAATTAGAACATAAAACACCCTCCAGTGTTACACAGAAATCATTATGATATATAAGATGCGTAGATAGTAACCTTACACCAAAATAACAGCAACACATTTTGCTAGATATTATAATAATACTCCTCATAAGCAATCAATTTGTCCACAACAACCGGAGAATACGAAGCACTTGGGATGGGGAAAAGAATAAAGAAGAATCATTTTAACATTCAGTTCCTTCTGATCTATGCTTTGCTATCAGGTCAAAAGATGAGAATATGCTGAGGGTAGTTTGGTCAAACGGGGAAGGGAATGGTTGAAAAAGTGCTTTAGACTATGCAGCTTTGCCAGTACATAATCCACTTTCCTATTTCTTGCACCATCTGACAAAGTCCACATGCTCATGTATAGAGGTCCAGACTCTAGACCCACCCACATTATTTTGTCCACATGGAAGTGAGAAGAAAATGACACTATAGATCTGACCCACATATTCACACCAGATCTGACCCACACATCTCTCACTTTTTCAAATACTTAAAAAAATGTCACTACAGCCTCCCCCCCAAATTTATAATAATGACACCCAATTCCCTCTACACAAATTGATTGCACATTGCTCCATATATTACTCCATATCTCTCCTCCAAAACTCTAGTCTCTAGCCTCTAGCAGCTTTTCCTCTCCAGAGCCAAAACAACAAGCCTGTATTCTTTTTCTTCTGTGAAGAAACCCAAAAAACCTCTCTTCTTGGGTCTGCAGAATCTCCACGCAGTTTGCACTTGTAGTCATTTAGAAGCGCAGAAGGTGGGGGGATAGTTTAGTAACTGTTTGGAGCTGGTTCCATTACCTTTCTTTATTACTATTCCATTTGGTTTTCACACTATGGTTGCCTATCATATACAGAAAAGATTTTATTTTATTTCAGTGCGCATATAACACAACTGGTTTGGGATTCTTTAAATCTACCATACCTCTCCTAGTCCATAAAATTTTTATCTTCCTCTGCTCAGAAAATTTGTCAGAATCTCAAAATTAATACTTGGACACATACAATATTTGTTCGAAATCCCCTTGAATGAAATTAGCTACTTCTGGTATGGTCTATCTAAAAATTGTTATCACATAAATGTATTGCTTTAAATCCTTAAAATACAAAAACCTAGACTCCACTCATCTTCCTACATATATTTTGATAACACAGATAATAAAGAAAAAGAGATGCAAGCTCAGAGAGGCTAAGCAAGCCTTCTGTACGTGGAGTAGAAGTAAGAGGAGGATATGTCTACAAAGCTTTTAAGTTCATTGACAGATGAGAAAACAGAGATGCAGAAACAACTTGGATGCATGAATGGAATATTTCAGCTCTTCGACCACCACAATTTCCTTCCTGGTCGACGAGCCACTGGCCACAACCACAAAAGGATTTCGTCAGGTATTTTTCTATCATGCCTAGTCTTCAATTATAGATACTTCATATTATCGAATTTTGATTGGGTGTATATAAATAAAATTAAGTTAAGATTGAGCTAACTTGAAAAAAATTAAATAATTCTCTTCAATCTTGACTATTTTCTAACATTATCTATTGTTTTATGTTAAGACAACTTTCATGATTTTGTAATGGGTCCTATCTGTGTCATTTTTACAATCTGAAAGCCAACGAAATTGTTGATTTACTTTCAGTTCAAAAGAAGTGCATTTGGTGTTTAACCCAAATTTCTAATAACATGTACGTTCTACGAGTGGAGTTAAACTGTGATAGAAATTAGAGCAATGTTTCAGATATAATAACCTTTAATTAGATATACATAATTGATAACTGCAACCACACTATCTAAACTTTCCTAAAAATGACGGTTGAAAGAAGTTTTTACCCTCCCAAAGTTCTTCAAAATGACTTTCTCTGTTTCAATAACCCTGCATTGAACGAAAATGCAATTCTATGGAGCTAACATATCATGATAGTTCTCCAATATCTGCTACTACAAAATCAATCATGTCGCAATAATATCAAATGCTTTCCTTCTAAAATATCATGATAGTTCGCTGTATTCAGCCTTTGCATATAGCGACACTGATAAAGTGGGAATTCATTTACCTTACCATTATGCATGTATCTCTTTATACATGTATGTGATTGAGCACTAAAACAGTTATCATCGCTTCAAATCTTAAGTTCATCAAATTTATCATCAATTACAATCTGAAGTTTATCAATTTCCAGGCACAGGTCAAGATATCAACCATGGGACGGAGCAGAATGGCACAATGGACAAAACACTGGTAAAATTCTAAACTGCAATTACATAAAATAAAATAAAAATCATTTAAGCAGAACTTATTGAGTATATGTTAACTTACAGACGCAGGGAAAAAATTCGAAGCAGGTAGGGAAAGAGAAGCTAACGGCCCCTGTTGAGCTATCCAGAACCTCCTTTTCATCGTCTTGTTCATCATCTACCTTCTCGTCAGCCGGCTGTAATAAAACATCTCAATCAGAACCATCATCATCCTGCCAAATCAGTTTCCCTGAAACCACATCTCTGGTGGCCTTTCCCATGAAACAACAAAGTTACTCCTCGCAATTGTCTCGGCAATCCCTTGATATCCGGGACATAGTGAAGGGCTCCATGTACAGAGAATCCCGTGGATTATCAGTTAAAACCACGGTACAAGAGGAAGGAGGGGAACACGCCATAAAGCACATAGATTCCCCAAGGCCTTTGCATTGCCACAAATCTTTTCAACCCAAAGTTAGACATGATGGATCACTCCGCGTACTTGCTAAGCTTCAGGATGCACCATGGAACACCAAGGAACAGAAGTATGGTTCTCCCCCAGTGGCACCAAGGGACGATCCTCGGCACTCTTATGATGAAAGGGAATCACGAGATAGATTGAAATCAACCACAAAGCTCAAAGAGCTTCCAAGGCTATCATTGGACAGTAGAGAACGTTCCATCAGAAATTCTGCCTCTCAATTGAGATCAAATAATCTCTCAAGGGAAATATATAGTGAAAGTGGGATCTCCAGCCAAATTATAAACCTAAACCAAGAGCCAGGAAGTAATAAACGACCATCTACTATTGTGGCCAGGTTGATGGGTTTGGAACCTATCCCAGATTTCATTCCAACAGACAATGATCAGATGATGAAAATGGAATCCTGCCTGGATGAAGATTCTGATACAATTTCAAGATCATCAAGAATATGTGATGAAAGCAAGCAAAAACAAGTTTCTGGATCCCCAATAATTTCCTGCAAGATTCCTGCCTCCCCCAAGCTAAGAAATGTCATGAAATCAACCTCAAGTTCAAGGTTCCCACAAGAACCAGCTCCATGGAGACAAACAGACGGCAATCAATGCTCTCAGAAACAACAAGAATTTAAGTATCATGAAGCTTTTACAAATTCTCCACATGCATCTCCTTCTGTTTATGGTGAAATCAAGAAAAGATTGACTGATCTTGAGTTCAAAAAATCTGGCAAGGATCTCAGAGCTCTTAAACAGATACTTGAAGCAATGGAAAAGACAAGTGCAAGGTTAGGGAATAAAAAAGAAGAGCCAATTCTGAATTCCGAGTCTCATACAAGTAAATGCAGCCCATACAACAGCTTTGATCGAGCATCGACACAGCAGATGCAAATTAATTACCCAGTTTCACCCTCCATCAAGGGGTCTAGTTCTCCAAGAAGATATGAATCCCAAATTGTGGTAATGAAACCAACTAAATTACATGAGAAGCCTGCGAATCTACATTGTAAACCAGGTCTTCAGAAAAAGTGGTCCGCAGACAATGCAGATAACATAAAGGACTTGGTTGGCAGGAGAACAGCTAAAGATATCACTCATAGAAAAAATCATCTCAGAGACTCTTCTAGTGTGCCCCAACCTTCCATTGAGAAAAAGACGAATGCTGAAACCCAAAGATCATCACAACATCCAAAGGCTCCTCAGTACATGCGTGGAGAAAATCCTGCAAGTTTCAGAAGAAGCTCCGGAACATTAAGCCCAAGATTGCAACAGAAGACACAAGGGACAGAAAAGCTATCTGGCCTGACCACGCAGTCATCTGGTTTGAGAAGGGCCGGAAAGCAATCAATTAAGCAGCCAATGGAATCGGGCTCCCCAACAAGAAAATATATACAAAAATATACAAATTTGCAGCAAGGGGATGACCAATTGAGCTGGTCAAGTAGTGAACCAAGAAACTTAAGTCACCAAGGTGATACAGTTTCTCTGCAATCAGATAGTGGCATCAGCTTGGCTTCACATAGTGACATAGAAGTTACAAGCACAGATCATACCAAGCAGATCACTGGCCCTTACCAGCTTAAGGACCCTAATGAAGAAGTGAGTATTTATATCTTCAAGTGAGCATTTACCATTCTAACCACCACCTCATTTTAATTTTTTTCTGTCTAGGATTTCACAGCTAGGTTCACAGAAGACGGGTTAATTGCTGAACTTACAACAGTTACATTGGAACAACCAAGTCCTGTCTCTGTACTTGATACTACATTCTATGAAGAAGATTGCCCATCTCCTGTCAAGAAGATGTCAACTGCTTTTCAAGGTGAGTTTTGTGTTTTTGTATTAAACCGCCTTGCATGTTAACATTCAAACCTGCAATGAGCATACTCCATAAAGAAAAGAACTACTACTACTGTATACTGATTAATTCACTACAGAGTAAAAGCTAAAGAGTAAACATGAATAACATATATAATTCAAAGAAACGGATGCATGATAATGTTTTCAATCAAATCTTTTACTCTGCAAAAACAAATTTTTGTATAGCTACTTGCAAGTACTTTTTATGTTTTCTTATTTTTTATTTATTTATACTTTGTCCATATAACTTTAGTCTTTTTAGCCAAATCTTCTGACCTAATTGTTGGTAGTCAATTTCATATTTTACCACTTGACATCAGTTGGTGTCTAATACAAGTTTGTCATTCGTCAAAAAATGCAGAATAGTACAGAAAGAAAACAGAATACTTTGATGTGGTACGCATATTAAAAATGAAAATAAATGGAATTAGGAAAGAGGTTTCTCTCTCATTTACTTGATTAAAGGAAGCAATGCCTGACTTTCTCCCCCTCTCCCCCTGTACAGATTATGACACTCTAAATATTGATGAAGCAGAATGGAATGCAGAGTACGTAGATCACTTGCAGAACAGCAGAAGATCGTATCCCAAATCCAAGTTCGGTCGAGGGAAACTAGAAAACATTGACAACTTGGTTCATAAACTTCAACTCATGAACTCTGCTCAAGATGAAGCTGCCAAAAATTACATTGAATCTCTATGTGATAATACAAATCCAGACCACAGATACATTGCTGAGATTTTAGTAGCAGCAGGTATACTTATAGATCTGGGCTCCAGACTGACAACCATTCAGCTCAATCCATCGGGACTTTCAGTCAATCCCAACTTGTTTCATGTTCTGGAAATAGCCATGGGAAGCTCTGAACCTGCGGACAAACACCATGAAAAGGGTGCACGATCAATATCCAGTGAACAAATCCGAAGAAAACTAGTATTTGACATTGTCAATGAGATTCTTGTCCACAAATCAGCTTTGGCAGGTTCAGGTGAGCCCTGGATTTTCCAGAATAAGATGGGAGGGATAAGCATGAGTGGAGAGAATCTCATAAAAGAACTGTGCTCAAAATTGGACCATCAACAACCAACTACGGAATCCAACCTGGATGGTGAGGATGATGGACTGACACGCATCTTGAGTGCTGATATGATGAATGAACCAGAGAATTGGGGAGATTATACCAGCGAACTTCCAGGAATAGTGTTAGATATAGAACGATTGATATTTAAAGACTTGATTGGCGAGGTTGTGAGTGGTGGACCAGCTGTTCTGCAAGTGCAGCCAGGAAGGCACTGTAGAAAACTCTTTTCCAAGTAGCATTTCACAATCTGTTCTTTGTGTTCCTCATCAATTAACACCCCTCCCCCCTTCCTCTTTCCATCCTTTTCAGTCTAGAAGTACAGAATACTATAAATGAAATTATAGCTTTGCTAGCTTCAGAAAGGACATTTTCTAGGGTCTACAATATAATTTTCAATACAGCAAATATACAAGTATACATATATATAGCACCCTTTAACTTCTGTTTTCCTTTCTCATTATGTCTATACAAAGAGTTAGAAATCCTAAACAATTTCTATCATTTCTAGTGGAAAGAAAAAGACCATGATGCATAATCAACTTGATGCCAAATGTCGAACACCAAAAGTTTCACAGCTCTTTTCACTAGGCCATCAATCGGAAACTTCACTTTTATGTACGTAACATAAAAACCACACAAATGTAAACTAAACAATTATTGGTTTTGTTATCCTAAAAAACCAATTACTACTTCAAACATATATCTGGCAAGAAATTACAAGGAAAAAGTAACCAAATCATATAAAAGCACATTAAAGCTGAAAAGGAAAAGCAATGCATCTTAACCAAGGCTATTTATTAGAGGCATCTTTGCAACCTTTTTCAATCTAATTCAGCTCCAGTTAAGTGTTTGTATGTCTTAGAAGGAGACTGATCTTTAAACCACACATTTACTGGGTGGAAAATGAAGAGTAAGAAGAGTACTTCTAACAGAATGTTATTCAACCCGTGCACATGACAGAAATATCTCAGACATTTTCGATTGAGTTTTACTAGCTTTATGCAGCATCTCATAAGTAGCATCACAAAATTGTTTCAACACTTTATTCCAGAAAATTGAGTTCTAAACTTTTACTAGCTTTATGAAGCGTCGGAGATTTATCTCTTCAACACAACCAGAAAACTATTTCAACCCTTTGTTTCAGTAGAACTGCCTTAAACCGCCCTTTAAGTCTGTAACTAAGTAAAGTGTTATAAAATTCAACCAAGTTTACTAATGATATTTATATAGCACTGACAATAGTCCATCGCATAATTAATACATTTATAATCAACCCTTGAGACATGATGATTTTTGACTAAAAAAACAACCTTATGAAGGTAATGTTGATCCTCTAACCAACCAAGTCATCAGTGGCAAACTAGAAAATTTCCTGCGATATTTTAAGCAGTTACTAAATGCTTCCATCAAATGTCTTACAGACTCCATACAGCAATAACAACAGTCATTAAATAAGTTTAACTTCTTTCAACATTTCCTTTTAGTTTTTCTTAATAAAGTCAAGTTCATTAAACAATAAGTCAATAACAACTTTAAGATGGCATTCTTTAATAGCGAAACAATACATACATTATTTTTTTAACAGTCTCATAGGTTGTGTCATTGAGCACAACATTCCCCCATAATTCTTTTTAGTTATTAAAACATTTAAACTCTAGAAACTGGACAACGGATTAAATCAAACAAGCTGCAACAGAACGAAGTCCTGCTACAAAATCACTCACCAATCAACCAACATGGACCTAGCACTTGGCAGAAAATAGAAAGTCGGAGTTGAGCCACCAAAACAAAGAGTCTGCTCTCGAATATCTTAGTGGTCCATATATAAAGTTCATGAACCCATATTTTCTTCAATAAGGTTAAACTATTGGTATCAGTTCAAAGCATGAAAAACAGGAATTCTTCATATGTAGCATTTTGTTTTCTATATGATAAGTATAATTGTATAAATGTGGCATTCTCAACTATGAGAATCAATGCAATATTAAATATAGAGTTATTTAGCCAACAACGTAAAAGTAGAAAGCTATGTCTAACAGCCATCTAAGGTGGATGTTTGCCTTTCTATTAAGTAATTCACAATAATGGGAATTAGGGGAACAAACAAAGAATTTCAATTAGAAAGAATCCTCAACAAAAAGGTTCATTGCTGACAGAGACATACCTCGAAAACTTGTTAAAAGCGGGAACATTCCCCTCTAAAAATCTCTAACATCCATATACAGACAACTTTAAGGCCCTTGATTTTGACTACCCTGGAAACAGCATCTACTATCATTTCCCAAACAAGTATACAAATTCTAATCGAACAAACCTATTTTACAAATGAGGCAGATCCTGTGCATTGTCTATAGACTCCTTCAGGATTTGTTCTGCTCTCCTTTTCTTGTCATCATTCACATTATCATTCCCAACAGATGAGGTGGTTTTTGCAACTCCAACATTCTGGAGATGCACTGCTGCTCCCAATGATTTTTTGCCGATCTGAAACTTAAATTGCACAGCAGGCCGACTGTTTAGAAGAACCTTTTTGTTACCCTCTTCAGAATCAAATGTTTTGCTTTTAACTGCATCAATAGCTGGAGCAGATGTTTCCAATTCAGAAACATGATTTGCCCAATCAGCACGATTTTGTGCCACATTGTCATCTGAAAGTTTTGCAGGAAGAATCACCGGAGACACTTCTTTCTCTCCAAACCGTAGAGGTGCAACAAGAAAAGGATTGCTATCAGCTGCTTGTTTCAAACTAGAAGCATATCCCGGATCAATAGATATTGGTATCTCAGACCCATTACAATCCAATCGCTGATGCATATTCAATACCGATCCTTCCAACTTCCTATACTCTTTAACCTGGACGACTTTATTCATACCTTCATTCCCTTCTTGATCACTCCCCCCAGGCATGCATGTATAAGTCTCGGGATCAGGAAATGCAGGCAGCCACATAGGTATGTGTTCACCTGGAGGAGATTCTCCAATTTGCATAAAACTGGGTGTGGGCTTCCGCTCTTTAGTAACTGGAAAACCGGGGATAGAATACGCAAAAGGGAGCTCCTCAGCTAACTCAACATACTCAGCAATCTCCTGTACAGCCCCTGATCCCGCAAGACAGCGATTAGTGTCAGAAGCACCAGAAAAACCCTGTAACATTCCCAAATCTTCCAACCCTTGAATTATATCAAACACATTACACTCGATCCTACCAGCCAAATTTGCATTAGAATTGGCAGTCTTTCCTATATGGCTGATGTAGCGTACGGCAATATCCGATAGTGTATCAAGTGCTGACTGTTGAAACCCCTGAAATCCAGAACTCTCACATACCTGAGCTACCGCCATCTTTGCTATAGCATGGACAAACTCTTCATTTCTTGAATTCTTCTTTGAGTGATTACTATGTTCTAACTCTTTTCCACTCTCCCCACCACCATTGCTCATATTCAACACTTCATATCACTTGCATTATAAACTCAAATTTCCCAAAAAACATAGAAAGAAAAAAGAGCATTTATTTTGAACAAGTTATTTCAGCAAAAAAACATTGCTTCAAATCTTGAGCTAAACAACAATATCGAATACTAATTTCTAACTCTTTTCCACTTTTTACCATCATTGCTCATACTCAAAACTTCATACCACTTGCACTATAAACTCAAAAAAAAATCCCCCCAAAAAAGAGCATTTATTTTCAACGATTACCACAAATATAGGAACTTTCAGAAAAAAAACACTGGTATGAATTCAAAATCTTGAGCTAAACAACAATATCGAACACTATACTGTTGCACACGGAATACGAACCAAATCAATCTGATAAACTAACCCGAGAAAACTAGAATTGGAGACACCAAAGTTCTTACCAGTGAGCCCTAGGGTTTTTGCACTTGGTAATTGAGCTCCAACTAGACAAGAACTATGAGAATCTTTCAAGCTATAAATGGTTACGAACGTAACGAAACCCTAATTAAGACTAGCAGAGTCATAATGTGAACTTTAAGAGATTAGTTTAGTGGACGATTTCGTATAAACCCTAGGCAAAACCCAAGATCGCTAGGGAAGGGAAGGGGTTCACTATGCCTACTGGGAGGGGAGAGAAAGAAAATCTCGACGAGGAGAAAGAAAGAGAGAGGTGCGGTCGAGCGAGGCGTAAAAGGATTATTTATAAAGGGCACGGCAGGCTAGCCTAGACTCGACGAGAGTTGTTCGAAGTGAGAAGAATGCTAAGATTACGCGAGTGATGATAGTGGAACGTCAATAACACCATTTGTTGTCTGACACGTGTTCGTCTTTTTAAATTATTTTCCAAAAGATAAACTATTGTCTTTGCTGTAAAATAAACTCTACTTCATCTAATATCCACTTGCAAATTAAGTAAAACTCTGCAATTATTGGTAAAACATATACTACTATCCATGTATATTGCATAACTTGCCTCCCATTATATTGGATAATTTTTACAAATAGGGTTATTTATATTCTCAATTTATTTCTACTGTATTTTATAATTAGGGGTGTAAACGAGTCGAATCTCAGCAAACACTTTCATGCTCGAATTCGGCTCGACTCGAAAAAATTGAGTTCGAATTCGACTCGGATTCAATAAGGAATTTATATTTTTGCGCCAGATTCGACTCGGATCATTACTCGGACCTACTCGGCTCGTAAGTACCTTCAAATCGAGTTTCGAATATAAATTATTTCACTTAAAATTGAACCACTACATAATAAATTGGTTACTTAACTAATATTTATATATATAACTTTTTCACTTTTATTTATGTATTAAAATTATAAAGAATGTAACAAAAATTGACATTCAATTCATTGGTTTATTCATGTACAAGTTTACACAATTTTATACTATACTTTATAAATTATAAAGATTAATACAAATATCACATATTTAGCTTACAAGCATGGATCAGACCAATATTCGAATATGATCCATCGAGCAGGTATCGAGTATGGTTCAAAAAAAATGAAATACTCGAACCCTAATATGAGCGAACACTGGTATGCTCGAATTCGACTCGTGTATCATTAAACAGAAAACGAGTATGGATCAGATTCGACTCGGATCAACTTCGAATTCGAACTTTGGATCATATTTTCGAGCCGATCTCAAGTCGAGTATCGAACTACTTGGCTCGATTAACACCCCTATTTATAATTGAGTAAAAAGCATGTTAAATTTAACTAAAATAACTTATCTTAAGTCATTTTTAATATAGTATCATTTGATTCTCAATTTAATAATCTAATAATAATACGAATATAATATGAGATTATATAAAATTTAGTTTGATTTAAAGTATTGAAATATCATTTTTATAATAATATACATAAGTATATAAGTACAAATATTATAAAGTTGTTGAAGCATAACGTCAAATCAAATAAAATTTTATATAATATCATATTTTATATGCTCATTACATCTGTACGGTCATATTATTAATTTAACGATCAAATAATGTTATATTGGAAGTCGTCTAAAATAAATTATGTTAGATCGATCTAAGATGTCTTTCTCTTTATAATAAAAGTCATGTTATACATTGTAAAAGTTTTTAGTCTAATTATAAGTGTGACGTATGTGCATACATGAGATCGATAAAAATTAATGAAGGTTTCACTTTAATTTATTTTATATTATCGTATACACTTTTATATTGGTCGCAATTTAACTTCGTCAAATATTTATCGACATGTATATTGTTTTTCTCATTTCAATGAGATGTAAATCATAAATTTGATTTGTTAGTCAAACAAAATTGATATAAAAGGACTCCAAAGGAGTTTGACATATAATAGTGTTTGAGTTTGCTTATAAGCAAATCAACTTATTATAATAAGTTGTAAAAAATGTTTGATAAATTGATTTTAAAATTGCTTATAATAATTTTTTAAGAAAACAATCAACAACTATCCACATCTACTTTTTAAAATATTATTTTTTTAGTAATTTACATTTGAAATAAGCAATTAACAATTTTTTTTTACCAAACATTTTTCATTTCTTACTAGTTTAAGTGATTTTATTTACCAAGCACATACTCATTTTCTAAAACTGATTATAACCAAAATCATTAATTACATTTTTTTTAAAAATCTCAAACATACTCATAATTTGGAAGACTTAAGTCAATTTTATGATATGAGCACTATATATGTTACATGTAATAAAAAAAATAGTAATTAACTAGAAATATTCCGTATAAGAAGTATCATTTGACAAAAAAATATAAAATAAAATAGGGGCCTTTTTCAAATTACAAAAAAATCTAAAATTTTACTATTATTATAATAGAATACAATATTCTCAATTTTATCAGTACAATTTAATGTAATGACATCCCTATTAAATTCAAATTTCAAATAATTCATTAAAAAAGGCTTATATATAATTTACTACCCTAAACTATAGGTCATATTCCATTTCGGTTATCCACATTTCAATTTTGTCAATTAGATGATTGAACTATCAATTTTTTTACTTTAGTTCAATTAAGTCTGCCACATCATAAATTGATGATGTGGCTCGCTGACTTGACAAATTTATGCTGATGTGTACTAAAAAAAAATAAGTTTTCAATTTTTTTTATTATATTAGAGGGCAAAAATGTAAATAAACAAAAAATCATTAACAAAAAAAATATTTGTTTTAAAATATAAAAATTAAATGTAAATTAAATGTTAAAATATTTTAAATGGGCAATATAAAATTAATTATTAATTATTTACAAAATATTTTAATATAGCAGCGGTTAAAATTTTAATAATTTTAAATATAATAATTAGATTATCAAAATATTTTAATAGTATTTTCGTGCAAAAAATTAAGTCGCGACTGCACTTTATGATGAAATTTTGACAAGTCTTAATATGGATGTCAACTTTATTGTTTTTAAAATTAACTAATCAAAATATAGCAGCGGTTATAATTTTAATATTTTAATAATTTTAAAATATTTTGTAAATAATTAATAATTAATTTTATATTGCCATTTAAAATATTTTTAAATTAAATTTATATTTAATTTTTACAGTTTAAAAAAAATAATTTTTTGTTACTGATTTTATGTTTATTTACATTTTTGCCCTCTAATATAATAAAAAAAAATTGAAAACTTAATTTTTTTTAGTACACATCAGCATAAATTTATCTAGTCAGCGAGCCACGTCATCAATTTATGACGTGGCAGACTTAATTGAACCAAAGTGGAAAAAATTGATAGTTCAATCATCTAATTGACAAAATTGAAAGGTGGATAACCAAAGTAGAATATGGCCTATAGTTTAGGATAGTAAATTATATTTAAGCCTTAATAAAAATAGAACAAATATATATTCTAAATTTTTAAAATTTTGCAAATAGTTCTCTTTTTGTGAATAAGGAAATATTATGTAATTGGAAAAGAAAAATGTTAACAATGTTTAATCCTAACGAAAAGATTATTTTAATATTGGATTTATTAATCAAGTCCAAATATTTTTTGACGTCGTTTTTTGATTTTGATGTAAAATGTCAATTTTGGGGCATCGGCTTCCGTAGCATAGTGGTATTGCGTTCGCTTCGTAAGCGAAAGGTCGCGAGTTCGATCCTCGCCGGGAGCTTGCTATTTATTTTGCCAGAAATCCAGCAATATGGGCCAAATTCGTTAGACGAACTTTGTTTGATTACGCGATATGGGCCCAACTAGTTAGACGAACTATAGTTGGTTTTTTATATATGGGATTTTGTTCAAGGTTTCTAGTGGTAGGCCCAAGTAAAGCATTTTGATTATAATATGTGTGAAAAAAATAGGGTCCTTTACATAAATATACAACAAATAGAAAAGAATTACAAGAAAAGTGTATCAACTAAATAATTATATTAACAGTGCAATAATATATAATAATATCAACAATAGTGCAAAACACGTCATTGTATCCTATCCAACAAAAAATACAAATCTCTTAATTCAAGGAAAAAACTACTCCACTTAATTTGGCAGTTACCAAATAACTAAAAAATTCAAAAATCACGTCTCAAATTTACGAAATCAACGAAGAACAAAAAGGAAACTTCATAGATAATTTTCTTCGTCCTCAACTGATTCACCATTATAATTTTCTCTTTCTTCCTCCTCCTTTTGAACCTTTTTTGCTCCGACCTCATTTCTCTACTACAATCATGTCCACGTTTATACCAAGGTAACCAATAAAAAATATAACACTGCATAGGAAAGAAAGAGAGAGATAAGATAGTGATGTGTAATGTAATATTGATAACCAAACATTCGTATCAAGGTAACCAAACTGTTATACCAAGATAACCAAACCTTTATACCAAGGTAACCACCTCCACACATGCAGTATGAATTGGTTACCTTGGTCTGAAAGTTTGGCAACCAACATCATGAAGTTTGGCTACCAACTGCATCACATTCAAAATAAATTAGTAACTTAATAAAACTGAATTGGTTACCTTGGTACGAAGATTTGGCTACCTACTGCATAAATGTTTGACTACCAACTGCATCATATTTAACTTACAAAAGAAATGCTAATAAAACCCAAAAATGTATCCTTTGACAAACCATACTAACACAAGGAGACCCTTCATATTTCATGCATCTGACCCATATCTATTCATAAGCCTCATGTGCACTAATACCGGCGGCAACACAGCTTTCACCGGAGACGTCAGTGGTGGTTGGTATTGGTTGAGAAATAAAAGTGGTGGGATATTGTTTCATGGAGCAAGTGTTTTAGTCATATAATATAAGAAAAGTGTTTTAATGTTTCATATACTATAAGAAAAGTGTTTCAGTGGTAGAGAAATGAAAGTGGTGGGATATTGTTTCATGGAGTAAGTGTTTCAGTGGTCGACAGATGGTGGATACATTCAGAGTTTTTATTTTGGAGATATGAAAGAGGAAAGTAAGAGAGAGAAAAAAAAGAAGTGTGTCACGATTAACGAGAGATAATAGTGGGCCAATAATACTCAAATGTATTAATTTTGTAAATAAATATGGGAAATGTAATACTTTTATAATTATTTTATGAGTGTACTATTATTGTAATTATTTTTAAAAATGTAATAGAAAATGTAATTGTTCCAAAAAAATATCATTACGGAATTTGATTTGGAAATATCATTAAACGTTGTCTTATTTTATATATGAGTAATGCTACAGACACAAATATTTTACAAATTACAGATGTTACATATTCCACCTCAGCATATTGATCAACAAATTATTTCAATGTAGTCCTTGGCCCCACATAATATATTGAGGTGGTGTATACCACATCACTAGTTTATAAAATATTTATAAAATAGTTTGTATCTCTATCATTATTCTTTATATATTACGTAATTTTTTTTGTCAAATTACGATTGCGATATATATTAATATGTACTGAGAATAAATATAATTATAAAGTTGTTGATCTATTATATTATATATACATATAAATCGCAACAGAAAAATTACAGCAAAAAAGTCAACGTATAAATAGTAAGATATATTATTAATTTCAGTTCTTTTAGGGCGATCGAGATTGGGCGACAGTGATAGCGACCGGGCTAATTTTTTTTGTCTCGCAAATAATTTATAAGATTTATTGAAATTGGAATTTATATAGAATAAAGTAATTTGGATGTCACTTGGATACATGTAAAAATATGCCTGTGCAGTCTGTACATGCATATTTTTTACATGTATCCAAATGATATCCAGATCACTTTATTCTGTAAAAATTTCAGTTCCAATAAATCTTATAAATTATTTGGGAGACATTAAAAAAAAATAAAAAAAAATTAGCCCGGTCGCTACCATTGTCGTCCAATCCCGATCGCCCTAGACTTTTTCTATTAATTTTGTTATGGAGATTAGTTGGAAAAACTTGCGCTCTTATTTGGTTCATACGACAATGTAAGAAAAAGATTTCATTCTACAATGGAAATGATGGATATTGTATGTGATGGGGGAATCAGAATCCTATATGAGGATTTTTCTGTGAGGATCTTATGAGGATTTTATTGTGGGGCTGACAACACATTAAAAAGGAGATCCAACGGCTCTCACAAATTTTATCAAGAAATTTTAAAAAATTATATGTAAAAATAAATGCGTTTGGTGGCTTCTAATTTTCTATCAACTTGTAAAAAAAATTCTTATCAAAACGTTGTGAGCCGTTGAATCTCCTTTTTAATGTGTTATCAATCCCACAACAAAACCCTCATAAGATCCTCACAGATAATCCTGATTCGTGATGGGGTTGCCCTTGCTCCTCCCATTCCTAAATCCGAACGACAACGTACTAATAATATAGCACTCTGACCAAAATATGACTTTTTAAACTCTATAAATTAAGCATAAAGATTTTAACTTTGTAGTTAAGATGAGTTTGACTTGTCTTACTTGTATATCTAGTCAGTATTGTTGGAATGGTTGAAATACGTAATTATGTGGAGTATATTGTAATATAAACTTTTTAGAAATGATTTTTTGAAAGATTTGGACATAAAATATTGTAATATAAACTTTTTGGAAATAATTTTTATATATGGCGAAATTAGATTGTAACTAATGTGAAACTTTAAACGACAAGATAAAATAAATTATTGTGTATTCCCTTCTTATTTTTATGTCGATGTTTAGTGTCGATATAAATTTATATAATAGCAAAGCTCTAAATTTTTTATATATGATAATTTGATGTAAAAAATATATTCAAGTATGCATGAAATTCATTCAAGTTAAATATTAGCTAGAGAAATGTTTAGAGAAAGTAGCCATCGACGTCTAATGAGTAGTGGCTATATAGTGCTCCCTCCATTTTTTGTTTTAATTTATGTTTTAGGAGAAAATACATGATAAGATTAAGAAATACAAATAATATTTAATTTAATTAATTAAATTGTGTGAAAAATTCAATATTACCCTTCTAACACTAATTGTAAAGATAAAAGAGAAATAAACAGTGTTTAATGTTTGAAGATAATTAATATGTGTTAACGTCAAGATCTTTGGCCGCGTCCTAATCACGTAAGACACTCTGATTCTGCACACTAAACACAGTCAACACCAAAAGTTTGACGGCTTCGACTGTCGGAGGATAGCCCAGGCGTGAGAGTCAGTACAGGCGATCACGAGGTTAACAATAGAGGATAAAAATATCTAATGCATTGAGAGAGATAAAATTATCAGTTATGTGTGTGTACCTTTTGCTTGAAGACTTCCTTGCTATGTTATACTGATCTCTATCTCGGTTTACCGTGCCACCCACTACTGTCTGACACAGCCCCCTGATCTTGATGGTTTCTGCCGACTGCACACAGCCCACCCACTACATGTGGTCACTGTTTTCTACCGTCGGCCGACCCCGGATCCCATCCACATAAATGCATGATAGATACAACAGTCAATTGTCATGCTTTTTCATCATTACCGGTCAAAGATGAAGATATTTAATATCTAAGAGGTCAGCCCATTGACACGACCCAGTACTTGTAAAGTCTTAACAGAAATAATATAAGGACTAAGCCCAATAACTTTAGGATCCAATAATGATGACCGAATGGACTAACCGAATAAGTAGGCCCAATACCTTCGGCCCAATATATGAAATATCATGACCCAACATTGCCCCCTAATTTTTTATTAAACAGAATGTTTATTAATAAACTATAAATGGTGTATGATATGATAGGACTTACTAAAGGCCCATAATGAAAGTAATTAAAATCCACCCGGTATGATCCATAAGGTAAAATAGAAAGAGACTGGAGGTCTAATATGAGAGGCCCAATCTAAAGAATGTTTGAGACTTGACCTGGTTAATATATGAGGCTTGAATAGTGTGACGCCCCCAAAATAGGTCCATTCCATCCAACCCATTTTGAGTCGCCAAATACATGGTACAGAAACAACCACAACTTTTACAACCCATAAACTGTGAGTTTGAATACAAACATTGTCATCTAGACAATATACATACCCAACTATGTCCTCAATACAATTATTGATATATTATTTTACAAAAATGGTGAGGACTACTAAACAACTCTCTCAAGGACCATCAATTCATACCCCGACTCGTACCCGCTATATTCTCGTCTCCTGAGAAGAAAAATGGAACAAAAAGGAAAAGGGTGAGCTCAACTAGCTCAGTAAAAAATATTATGACTAAGATAATATACAACAAATTATCGTTAGTCTTCAACAGGGAAAAATCTGATAGAATACAATAGACAACAAGTTTTAAATCAATATTCGCAGCGGAAAATATTAATTCATAGAAGAGTTACGTAGAGGATGAAATCTACTAATGTCTATGAATTTAACAGTCCATCAACAATATTTTTTTATCCCTGTAACATCAATCAATGCACATCTTGAATCATATATTCATCCTTGCACTACAGGCCAAGGATATTCATCTGTTGGTCATGTTCATCTAAACACCTGTTCATCTTTGCACTACGGGCCAAAGATATTCATCAGAAATCATTCATCTTTGCACTACAGGCCAAAGATATTCAATAATAACATCCTTTAAGACTGAAGATGATAAAAATATTTTTAAAGAAACGAATCCAGTGAAACAAAATGACAAGGATTAAGGATTAAGGATTCGTACTTTGTTTTATCCATGTCCAAAAATACCTCAAAAATAATCATAGTGGTGTAAAATTCAAGAATGATCAAAACATGGATACAATCAAAGCTAGTATCCACAATAGATATTTTGGACGAAAAGAAAAAAAAATAATTTTTCTGTGAATAGTGCCGTATTCGTGAATAGTGCCGTATACGTGAATAGTACCGTATACGTGAATAGTAACTCCGGCACAAAAAGTTCCAAATTTGATAAAAAAGTTCACCAATATTCCGGCATAATGATATTGAAGAAAAAATATCATTTGAGAAGAAAATAACATCCCTTACCTCAAAATAGCCGTACTTCTGACTGAATTTCGGTATAGTGCTGACAGAAACTCGCACCGTATAGCAACACTCAAAGTATACTCACAAGAATACGCTCGATAATATAGAGAGAGAAAGAGAGAAAACTTTGTTTCTGGTGTGATTTTCAATTCTAACCTAGCCCTCTATTTATAGGAAAAT
Organism: Panax japonicus; assembly: GCA_020205505.1. NCBI lineage: Eukaryota > Viridiplantae > Streptophyta > Magnoliopsida > Apiales > Araliaceae > Panax > Panax japonicus. The sequence goes on along the minus strand of CM035098.1, from coordinate 62,431,092 downwards.
GTTAGAACGCCAAAGGAGACTAAATTAATATAATATTAATATTTACAAAACATTCAAGCCAACCACCAAGGAATCTGATTTTAGCCATCAAACACATGTTAAAGATGCCCACCAACCTTTGAAAAACGTTTTTGTAATAAAAAAATAATTAAACTTTCAAAAATCAATTATTTCGGAACCCCGAAACTTCAATAATTCACAATAAATAGCTCCTTTGTCAGAAAATTCAAATCTCGCGACTTTCCATGGGAAATTCCATTCTCTACAACTTTGCAGAAGAAAACTTTTCCAAATTCCAAATAGAAATTGACCGAAATTCACAAACGGGCGATTTTACAGTCTATACTCAATTTTCGATCAAAAATTATGTCCACCGACACACAAAACATGTGTTAAACATTTAATGCCACAAAAATACTCTACCTCCTCATATACTCATATATCCCACATTCATTGTAAAAATATCACCGTTAATATATTATTAAAATAATATATTTAAATGAATTATTTTATCAGAAAAAGATAAAATATTAATTTTCAACAATTGTCACATTAAAATTTTTCTCCATCTATATCCACATAAAATAAATATTTTCTTTATCATAATAATCAATAATTAATTATTAAAAATAATATTACAGAATCACAGTACTGACAACCAGGCCGTTCCCAGGATAGAGGGGGCTTTCCAATAAGGATTTCTCCTTACTGGCGCGCAATTAGATGACCAAACCTCTCCTTGACAGAACTTTCTAGACATTGCCAATAATGTTATCTGATAATATTATTCAAATAATATGAATTATTGATCTGATAATGGAAAATACTGTGCAATGACAATTATTAAAACAATAATAATATAAATATCAACGCAGCAATTATTGAATCAATAAAGTAATGAACAGTAACTCCTGTAGCAATTATTGAGTAGTGCCTTCTTACGTAAGGATCAATAATTCAAAATACTGTGCAATACCGTGTGCTACTGTGCAACAACGCGTATTACTATATTTTAACCACCGGGTATTCCAACAGTGTAAACGGTAACAACTACGCCGTTATTTTTAAACAGTTTATATTTGTCGTTTTCTTCCTCCAATCGCTTTCCGTTATGGGGCCCACACATGGCTGCGCCGTCGTACGAATATTCCCCGACAGTACGAATATTCCACGACCAAACGAATATTCCCCGACAACAATGAATATTTTATAACCACTTGCTTATTTTGAAATATTTGCGTATTTTACCCATAACTATCCACATTAATCAAATCAACCCTTACTATTCAAAATAATAATTAAAGGAAATTAATTTCATTTATTAATTATTTGGGGTCTTACAACCTCCCCTCCTTATGAAATTTCGTCCTCGAAATTGACATACGTACCTGGTGTTTCGAAAAGGTGAGGATACCTCGCTTTCATTTCCGTTTCCAACTCCCAGGTCATTTCCTCTATAGCATGATTCCTCCACAAAACTTTAACTTGTGGTATTACCTTCGTGCGTAGGACATGCTCCTTCCTATCCAAGATCTTGACAGGTACTTCCTCATACGTTAAATCTTCGGCTATCTCGTCCGGTTCTAACTCAATGACGTGGTTCGGGTCTTTCACATATTTACGAAGCACAGATATATGAAAAACATTATGAACACGTGACATACTTGGAGGTAACGCGAGTCTATAGGCTACATTACCTACTCGATCAAGAATTTGAAATGGACCAATAAATCGCGGATTAAGCTTTCCTCTCTTCCCGAATCTTGTAACTCCCTTCCATGGGGCAACACGCAACAATACATGATCCCCAACACTAAATTCTACGTCCTTTCGATGAAGATCCGCATAACTCTTTTGTCGATCTTGTGCCGTTTGTATACGTTGTCGAATCGTTTGGATCTTCTACGTAGTCATACGTACTAACTCGGGTCCCAACAATGTTGCTTCACCCACCTCGTCCCAACATACTGGAGAGCGACACTTTCGTCCATACAATGCTTCAAATGGGGCCACACCAATGCTTGCCTGATAACTGTTGTTGTAGGAGAATTCCACCAATGGTAAATATTTATCCCAACTGCCCTTGAAGTCTAGGACACAGAGTCTTAATAAATCTTCAAGAGTTTGAATAGTCCTCTCTGATTGTCCGTCCGTTTGAGGATGGTATGCCGAACTGAATCGTAACTCCGTACCCATAGCTTTTTGCAAGCTAACCCAAAATCTTGAAGTAAATCTTGGGTCACGATCCGAAACTATGGATACTGGCATGCCATGCAATCTTACAATCTCATTTACGTACATTTGAGCAAGACGTTCAAGGGAATAAGTCTCCCGTATCGGCAAGAAATGAGCAGACTTGGTTAATCTATCAACAATAACCCAAATAGCATTGATGCCTTGAGAAACCGTAGGAAGACCCGTGACGAAATCCATAGTAATGTGTTCCCATTTCCATTTCGGAATCTCAAGTGGTTGCAATGGACCCTTTGGCACTTGATGCTCCGCCTTTACATGTTGACAAGTTAAACACGTTGAAATAAACTTTGCAATCTCTCTCTTCATATTGTTCCACCAAAATGTATGTCGAAGATCACGATACATTTTGGTACTTCCAGGATGAATTGCAAACGGTGTGTTGTGTGCCTCCATCATGATCTTGTACTTCAAATCAGAATCGTTAGGAACACAAAGTCTGGAGTGGACTCGAAGTATTCCTTCTTCATCAATTCTCGCTTCTGGAATGGCACCTTCTTGTACTTTCGTCTTCATATGCATCAGCTCCGGATCGGTGGCTTGAGCAACCTTAACTTTTTCTATTAAAGTTGGCTCTATGCGTATACTTGACATCATTGCACTCATTCCTGCATATGATATTCTACTCAATGCATCAGCTACCACGTTCGCTTTTCCAGGATGGTATTGAATAGTGTGGTCGTAATCTTTCAACAACTCGAGCCAACGTCGTTGCCGCATGTTGAGTTCTTTCTGCGTGAAGAAATATTTGAGGCTTTTATGATCTGAATATATCTCCACTTTCTCCCCGTATAGATAGTGCCTCCAGATCTTTAGCGCGAAAACGACTGCTGCCAACTCTAGATCATGAGTAGGATAATTCCTCTCATACTCTTTAAGTTGTCGCGAGGCATAGGCTATGACTTTCCCACGTTGCATGAGAACACATCCTAACCCTTTGCCCGAAGCATCGCTGTAGATAACAAATCCATCCGAACCAGATGGTATTGTTAGAACAGGTGCCGAAATAAGTCTCCTCTTAAGCTCTTGAAAACCCTTCTCGCATTCCTCACTCCATACAAATTTTGTATCCTTCCGAGTTAGCTGAGTTAATGGAGTAGCAATTCGAGAAAACCCTTCCACGAATCTCCGATAATAACCAGCTAAGCCCAAAAAGCTACGTACTTCAGTGACCGACTTCGGTTGCTCCCAACTTTGTATTGCTTCAATCTTCGTCGGGTCAACAGATACTCCATTTTTTGACACCACGTGCCCAAGGAATGCTACTTCCTCAAGCCAGAACTCGCATTTCTTCAACTTAACATATAACTTGTTTTCACGAAGCCTTTGGAGTACCAGCTTCAAATGGTGCTCATGATCTTCACGGCTTTTGGAATATATGAGGATGTCATCAATAAAGACAACAACGAATTGATCCAAATAATCCTTGAATACTCGGTTCATCATATCCATGAAAGCAGCAGGAGCATTAGTCAATCCAAAAGACATGACTAAGAATTCATAATGCCCATACCGAGTCCTGAAGGCAGTCTTTGGAATATCCTCAGTTCTAATTTTTAGCTGATGATATCCAGAACGAAGATCGATTTTTGAAAAGAATTGTGCTCCTTGCAACTGGTCAAACAAGTCATCAATACGAGGTAGAGGATACCTATTCTTAATGGTGACATGGTTCAATTCTCGATAGTCAATACAAAGTCGCATACTCCCGTCTTTTTTCTTTACGAATAAAACAGGAGCACCCCAAGGAGATGTACTAGGACGAATAAAACCGATGTCCAATAACTCCTGTAGTTGGACTTTTAACTCCTGAAGTTCAATAGGAGCCATTCGATATGGGGTTTTAGAAATGGGCTTTGTACCAGGTTCAAGATCAATAAAGAATTCAACTTCACGTTCTGGGGGTAGACCGGGAAGTTCTTCAGGAAATACGTCAGGAAAGTCAATAACAACAGGAATATTATTCAATTTTGACGTGTCTTTATTCAAATCCATAACATGGGCTAAGAAAGCTTGACATCCGTTTTTCAATAAACGAATAGCTTTATGATTAGATATGACAGTGATTGATTTTAATGGTTTAGTTGCCTGAATTCGAACAACAGGTTGATTAGGAATATGAAAACTAACAACCTTACGAAAACAATCAATTTTGGCATGATGAGTAGTTAACCAATCAATCCCTAAAATCACATCAAAAGCAAGTATCTTTAAAGAGATAAGGTCAACAGGTAAGGTGATGGTGCCCACTTGAATGAAACAAGATTTATAAACAGTGGATGTGATAAAAGTTTCTCCTAACGGAGTTTCCACAGATAGGTCAAAGTCTAATTTCTCCGGAGTCAAGTTTAAACGTTGAGCGCAAGTAGGAGAGATAAATGAATGGGTAGCACCGGTATCAAGTAAGGTATAAACTTCGCAAGAATTTATAAATAGCTTACCCGTGATCACCTCGTTTGGGTTCCTCGCATGTTGACCAGTCACAACAAACGCTCTTCCAGGAACCATTGACTTTGGCTTTTCTGGGACAGTCTTTTGAGTCACCGTCCCCGCTGAACTAGGTTTCGCTACCGTACAATCTCGAGCGATATGTCCTTCCTTTCCACAATTATAGCATACCTTGAACTGTTGTGGGCAGTTTGGACTGATATGTCCCTCTTTCCCGCACTTATAGCATATAACCGGTGGTCTTTCTCCTCCCTTAGAACCAGTTGTTGCCGGCACTGTCGTCTTCACATGGTCGTTGTTAAATCTCCTTTTTTTAAAATCTCCTCCTGACTCGCTTCTTCTATTTTCATGGCCATGATTACCACCAAAGTGGTTACCATTTTTGTCCGTCTTTTTCTTTCTCCACTGGTTATTGTTGTTTTGCTGACTGCTATCTTCAGTATGATCCTGATTGTGGTACCTCGGTTGACCGTACTCGTTATCTCGCTCCAATAATTGAGCCCTGTTAACAACATCTGAATAGAGAGAAAATTTATGAGAGATGAGATATTGTCGTATGCCGGGTTTCAAACCTCTCAGAAACATCCGCGTCATACGTTCCTCATTCTCCACCAAATGAGGTGCAAACCTGGATAACTCTGCAAACTTTGCCTCGTACTGAGACACCGTCATGTTATTTTGTTCTAATCTGATGAACTCCACTTCCTTCATATGACGAACACTTTCAGGAAAGTATTTGTCATTAAATAGTTTCTGAAACGTCTCCCAAGACATGCTGAGTGCGGCTGGATGGGTACGCTTCACAGACTCCCACCAGTAGTCTGCCTCGCCACGGAACATAAAGGTGGCGAATGGAACCTTCTGTTCCTCCGTGCATCCCAAGACATCGAATATCTTGGTAATTTGCTTGACCCATGTCTCCGCCATGATCGGATCTGGCTTTCCCTTAAATTCTGGTGGTCCCAACTCTTTGAGCTGCTTGGCTGTGACAACCCGTGAATTGTTATCATTTCCTCCTGTATTTTGAACACGAGTCTCCCTCGTCTGATTTTGCATGAACTGCAAAAAGCTTCTAAACATTGCGTCGTTCATCGTCTGATCAGTGGTGTTGTTCACAGGAGGAACATTGCCAGCCTGTTGCACGTTCTCCTCGTTGGTGAGTACAGGCGTCTCCACGGTCCCATTTCCATTGTTAATATTCTCAGTCGACATTCTCAAATACTGTCATAAAACAAGGGTTAATTAAGGAAATTAATATATCACATAATATCCCTATATACTGACCAACTAACAAATAAGCTTAGGTAGAACACACTAGCGAAGGATTTACTCGTCTCTCCCCTCCTAGTTCTATTCCCCGATCTCCGCCAGAGATCATATCCCTAAGCTCTGATACCAACTGTGACGCCCCCAAAATAGGTCCATTCCATCCAACCCATTTTGAGTCGCCAAATACATGGTACAGAAACAACCACAACTTTTACAACCCATAAACTGTGAGTTTGAATACAAACATTGTCATCTAGACAATATACATACCCAACTATGTCCTCAATACAATTATTGATATATTATTTTACAAAAATGGTGAGGACTACTAAACAACTCTCTCAAGGACCATCAATTCATACCCCGACTCGTACCCGCTATATTCTCGTCTCCTGAGAAGAAAAATGGAACAAAAAGGAAAAGGGTGAGCTCAACTAGCTCAGTAAAAAATATTATGACTAAGATAATATACAACAAATTATCTTTAGTCTTCAACAGGGAAAAATCTGATAGAATACAATACACAACAAGTTTTAAATCAATATTCGCAGCGGAAAATATTAATTCATAGAAGAGTTACGTAGAGGATGAAATCTACTAATGTCTATGAATTTAACAGTCCATCAACAATATTTTTTTATCCCTGTAACATCAATCAATGCACATCTTGAATCATATATTCATCCTTGCACTACAGGCCAAGGATATTCATCTGTTGGTCATGTTCATCTAAACACCTGTTCATCTTTGCACTACGGGCCAAAGATATTCATCAGAAATCATTCATCTTTGCACTACAGGCCAAAGATATTCAATAATAACATCCTTTAAGACTGAAGATGATAAAAATATTTTTAAAGAAACGAATCCAGTGAAACAAAATGACAAGGATTAAGGATTAAGGATTCGTACTTTGTTTTATCCATGTCCAAAAATACCTCAAAAATAATCATAGTGGTGTAAAATTCAAGAATGATCAAAACATGGATACAATCAAAGCTAGTATCCACAATAGATATTTTGGACGAAAAGAAAAAAAAATAATTTTTCTGTGAATAGTGCCGTATTCGTGAATAGTGCCGTATACGTGAATAGTACCGTATACGTGAATAGTAACTCCGGCACAAAAAGTTCCAAATTTGATAAAAAAGTTCACCAATATTCCGGCATAATGATATTGAAGAAAAAATATCATTTGAGAAGAAAATAACATCCCTTACCTCAAAATAGCCGTACTTCTGACTGAATTTCGGTATAGTGCTGACAGAAACTCGCACCGTATAGCAACACTCAAAGTATACTCACAAGAATACGCTCGATAATATAGAGAGAGAAAGAGAGAAAACTTTGTTTCTGGTGTGATTTTCAATTCTAACCTAGCCCTCTATTTATAGGAAAATGTTAGAACGCCAAAGGAGACTAAATTAATATAATATTAATATTTACAAAACATTCAAGCCAACCACCAAGGAATCTGATTTTAGCCATCAAACACATGTTAAAGATGCCCACCAACCTTTGAAAAACGTTTTTGTAATAAAAAAATAATTAAACTTTCAAAAATCAATTATTTCGGAACCCCGAAACTTCAATAATTCACAATAAATAGCTCCTTTGTCAGAAAATTCAAATCTCGCGACTTTCCATGGGAAATTCCATTCTCTACAACTTTGCAGAAGAAAACTTTTCCAAATTCCAAATAGAAATTGACCGAAATTCACAAACGGGCGATTTTACAGTCTATACTCAATTTTCGATCAAAAATTATGTCCACCGACACACAAAACATGTGTTAAACATTTAATGCCACAAAAATACTCTACCTCCTCATATACTCATATATCCCACATTCATTGTAAAAATATCACCGTTAATATATTATTAAAATAATATATTTAAATGAATTATTTTATCAGAAAAAGATAAAATATTAATTTTCAACAATTGTCACATTAAAATTTTTCTCCATCTATATCCACATAAAATAAATATTTTCTTTATCATAATAATCAATAATTAATTATTAAAAATAATATTACAGAATCACAGTACTGACAACCAGGCCGTTCCCAGGATAGAGGGGGCTTTCCAATAAGGATTTCTCCTTAATGGCGCGCAATTAGATGACCAAACCTCTCCTTGACAGAACTTTCTAGACATTGCCAATAATGTTATCTGATAATATTATTCAAATAATATGAATTATTGATCTGATAATGGAAAATACTGTGCAATGACAATTATTAAAACAATAATAATATAAATATCAACGCAGCAATTATTGAATCAATAAAGTAATGAACAGTAACTCCTGTAGCAATTATTGAGTAGTGCCTTCTTACGTAAGGATCAATAATTCAAAATACTGTGCAATACCGTGTGCTACTGTGCAACAACGCGTATTACTATATTTTAACCACCGGGTATTCCAACAGTGTAAACGGTAACAACTACGCCGTTATTTTTAAACAGTTTATATTTGTCGTTTTCTTCCTCCAATCGCTTTCCGTTATGGGGCCCACACATGGCTGCGCCGTCGTACGAATATTCCCCGACAGTACGAATATTCCACGACCAAACGAATATTCCCCGACAACAATGAATATTTTATAACCACTTGCTTATTTTGAAATATTTGCGTATTTTACCCATAACTATCCACATTAATCAAATCAACCCTTACTATTCAAAATAATAATTAAAGGAAATTAATTTCATTTATTAATTATTTGGGGTCTTACAAATAGGACGCTAACCTTTCAGATTTCTCATTATGACCATCAATTAAATATGTCGCCCTCGTGTACCGTGTAACCGTCAGTATAAAAAATAAACTTTACCAAAATTGACAATTTTACCTGCCAATTTCAAATTCAGACGCTTGAGTTCTCTTTTCTCTTCTCCTTCGAATTCTCTTCTCTTCTTTGCGAAATCCTAACAATGGCGGTCCTAAATTCGAATCAGAACTCTCATCTTCGAGTAATTCCAATCAATACTGTCCCGTCCAATCTAAGCCCTGATAAGGAGGCATCAAGCTCAAACCCGAAAGCTGTAACTACGAGTAAGAACCCACCTCCGAAACCCCTTCCTATTCCTTCTGCGTTTTTCAGGAATAAAGAACAATATCCTCATGCCAATACTCCTTCTACCGTCACAGAAACTGAGCTACAAAGGATTCAGACTCATTACCAGATCCCGGCTACCCACTTAGTGAGAGTTCCTAGATCTGAGGAGAGAATGTACCAACGGCCTGAAGGATGGACGACCGTTCCAGTGAATATCTTGGAGAAGGGGGTTCAATTTCCTCTCTACATATTTTTAGTTACTCTCCTGGGATTTATCGGCGTTGGGTTCGCCCAATTGGTGTCGAATTCTTACATTCATATTCTCGCCTTCATTGCATTCTATCACGAAGTCGGAGTAGAACCCACGCATGATTTTTTCTTCACTGTCTACAAGGTTGCCCAATCCCGAGATAAGGGTTTAAGGTCTTGGGTAAACAGTCGCCGAAGGCAGGCGAAAAATTTGAAAGAAGATCACTGGTTTCCACCTCTTCCAATAACAAAGAATGACATAAGGGGTTCACAAGTTTTTGTCAAGGGGCCAGAGATCTCTTCCTAGCCGGACTGGACCACGCAAGATAAGGTCTCTGCTGATTTTGGTGATATTCCCGAGGAGCAGATAGGCTAAATGATTGAGCTCTTCGAGAATTTCCCATCGAAGGAGTGGGATTATGGTCTTCTTACCAAACAGGCATGGTTGTATGATCATGGTTAGTTTCCAGTAAGCAAAATATAGATCTAGGGGGGGTTGAATATATCCTTAGAATTTCAAAAATGTGTTGGACAGATGAGCTCACAGCCTTCGGCTATCCTTCCGGCGTATTTGCTCTACTCCTCACCATCTTTTCCGACGTAGAACAAATAAAGTTTTGTGATTGAAAACTACAAGACACTAGAACACCCCCTCCTTCTAGCGCCAATGTTAACGCCAAGATCTTCGGCCACGTCCCAATCACGTAAGACGCTCTGATCCTGCACACTAAACACAGTCAACACCAAAAGCTTAACGGCTTCGACCGTAGGGGGATAGCTCAGGCGTGAGAGTCAGTACAGGCGATCACAAGATTAACAATGGAGGATAAAAATATCTAATGCCTTGAGAGAGATAAAATTATCAGTTATGTGTGTGTACCTTTTGCTTGAAGACTTTCTTGCTTTGTTATACTGATATCTAGCCCGGTTTACCGTGCCACCAACTACTGTCTGACACAGCCCCCTGATCCTAATAGTTTCTGTCGACTGCACACAGCCCACCCACTACCTGTGGTCACTGTTTTCTACCGTCGGCCATCCCCGGATCCCATCCACATAAATGCATGGCAGATACAACTGTCATGTTTTTTCATCATTACCGGTCAAAGATGAAGATATTTAATATCTAAGAGGTCAGCCCATTGACCCAGCCCAGTACTTGTAAAGACTTGACAAAAATAATATAAGGACTAAGCCCAATAACTTTAAGATCCAATAATGATGACCCAATGGACAAACCGAATAAGTAGATTCAATACTTTCGGTCCAATATATGAAATATCATGACCCAACAATATGGAAACTAACTTACTAATTAAATATTTTTAGAAATCTATAACCAAAATAAAATTAAAAAAAAAAAAGAAGAAGAACAAATTACCAATACTACGTTGCACAACGAGTAAGAATGTTCAATAGAATATTCATACCATTTGGACAGAATTCTACATTTTAATTAGGATATGCAAAATAAACTCATACAATTAAAATAAATTTTAAATTAATGCGTTGAGAAACCGTCTCAATTAGCAAGCTTTAGCGACTCCAAACTCCCTATGAACAGAAACCAAATAATTCTCAATCGTCAAATTGATTTTAACCTTGATGTACGTGGACTATAAATGCAACCATTCTTTTACCAAGAAGAAACCATAATTAACTTGGGAAATTAAAGACTGCACCTATAATTAACTTAATTTTCTAGTACTAGTAGTTTTTTTTTATATTAATTTTAATCTTTCTGCAGACTAATTAAATTCACATTAAATGCAATCATTCTTTAATTTATCAAGAAATCGTAACTTGAGAAAGACTGCATCTTTATATCTTATTTTTCTTGTTTATTTTTTCTGGTGCAATCTTATATATGACCTAACTAGTAAGTAATTCTAGCTAGGAATTACTTAAAAAATAGAGAAAAAAGAGAGAGTTAATGGTGTTTAAGTTAACTGTCATGGATAGAATTACTCATTGATGGCAGTAATCTACCAACATTTTTCCTGCCACCGAGGAGTAAAATATTCAATGTAAAGTTGTTTCCTTTTTCTGCGAGTGTTATACAGATCGATGTTTTCTGGGTGCCACAAGAAACTCAAAACCCTAAATTTAAAGAACTAAAATAAGCAAGAAAAGATCCAATATATATATATTCTTGAAAGTAATTTTGCTTATTAGGCCAACTTAATTTATATGCATGCAGGAAACTAATTAAATCAGCTAGCAAGGGGACCTCATGATCATACGTAAACTCGTGGTCCCTTCTGTTATATAAATAATATATATATATATATATATATATATATATATATATATATATATATATATATATATATATATATATATAGGACAGAGAGAAAAGACCGGTACTGTCTCCAAAACCTAATTATCTTCTTGTACCTAGCTAGCTCTTTTTTCCCCTCTATACAGTATCTACATAAATTTGAGGACCACAGCCGCAGCCTATCTCAATTCTATCCATTCAATTTGATGCCACTTTATGGGAAGAAATTGGTTAAACTGTTATCTAGCTATATGGAGTATATCATATATGTAGTTGGATCTTGTGCAAAATTGACACTACTTAATTCTGTCCCTCCCATCCAAGGACACCTCTCTTCTTCCTTCATTTTCTTCTCAGTTCTGATCAGCGGCTAGCTAGCATTACATTCGTCCCTACTATATGTAGTTTCCAAGTCTGTCTCCTAGTTCCATATATAATATATATAGTCTTAGCATATTAATGTTTGCTAAATATATTTAAAATGGAATTTTCTGTCCAATATAAAATCACAAGATTAATTAGAATCTATTACTAGAAATTAAAAAGGTAATGACGAGAAAACTATGTTAAGTTGCTTCTATATTAAGCTCACAATTAATCATTATAATTTTGCACAATACATTTTCGTACAATATTGTATATTTAAGGAAAATGAATTTATGGTAGCTAGGACAACGAGACACTTGTACTCCTATCAATGTATATATTTCAAGGGTTTATCAGCACTATTCAATATATATATATATATATATATATATATATATATATATATATATATATATATATATATATATATGAAAAAATGGAATAGCATGCAAATTTCAAATATACACAGTTAACGATCGTAGAGTAGTCACTGACCGAGAGGAAAGTAGTCACTCTACTACCATAGAAACATATAGTTAATCCTCAAATCTTAGATCGTAGACTGTGTATATTTGGAGTATGTACAACGGTGCATCTCCATTAACCCCACACATACATATATATATATATAGAAAACTGATCAGGTCCGGACTCCCGGACCTGATCAAAATCCGGACCCCAATTTTTTTTTTTGTAGAACAACTAAAAAAAAAATTATGGAACTAAATTTTTTTCATAATACAGTGTTTTGGGTGTGTTTTTAATACCTACACCAACCAATGTATGTACGGTCTGTCCAGACTGTACAGAAATATTTTGGTATATGCATTCAAATCACGCCAAAAACACTGTATTATGTAAAAAATTTAGTTCCATAATTTTTTATTTTTTTTAGTTGTTTCAAATAAAAGCAAAAAAAAAAGTCCCGATTTTAATAGAGTCCGGGATCCCGGACTGGATCCGGATATATATATATATATATATATATATATATATATATATATAGGGGAATGATCCATAGCATCTATTTGCTATGGATCAAAAAGCGCCGTCCGCTAGTATTACTAGCGGACGAAGTAATGACAAATTCTAGACAGTTATGCCCCTAGCTTAGTAATGACAAATTCTGGACAAAATCTCCCATATCCGCTGGACAAAGGTACTACGCTACAGCAAATCTGCAAAATCGGCAACAAAGGTACTACAGCAAAATCGCAACAAAGGTACTACGCTACAGTGCCATTCTGCGATTTGGTTGGTGCATGTGATTGGTAGTACAGATCTACTGTAGCAGTCTAGAATCAATAGTAATGCCGCTCATTCTCTCAAAACACTTATTTTTGTACTTTTTTCCACGGAGAGAAATGTTGTTATCTCTTATACTCGTATGATTTTCTTAAACAACTTACCTTGACATGCTATTACTACTTATTCAATTGTTCACACAATTACCCTTTCTTTTAATTTTTTTTTGTTTTTTATTTCAGGCATTTTTTCCAAGAAATTTGTCACATCTTCTAGCTGTTCTCACAATTACCCTTTCGTGTTGTGTTGCAGGAAAATTTGGGTACTGTTTGAAATGTTATGTACTCTCTCTCTTCATCTGCTAGTATGCTTAGCGGCTACTGCTAGTATGTTTAGTGGATAGTGGTGATTCTGTGATGTCTTCATCCGCTAGTATGTCTAGCGGATATTGAAAATTCTGTGTATTATTCAATTTTTCTTGGCTAAGTTAGGGGCATAACTATTAGATTTTGTCATTACTTCGTCCGCTAGTAATACTAGCGGACGGCGCATATCAATTTATGATCTGAACCGTTTATATTTTTAATGAACGATGTAGATGATATATGCCACTTTTTGATCCATAGCAAATAGATGCTATGGATCATTCCCCATATATATATATATATATATATATATATATATGAACATGAGGTATATCATTATCTTACCAGTATAAAGCTGTTCCTTTAGTAGCTCAAATACACATTGCAACAATAATTATAAATCTTACCAATTCATCAATCTCCAGCCGCTCAAAAACAAGATCATCACCATGCGACAACTATACAAGTAAACATTGAATGTGACTTGGAGAAATAGAACATATCCCTCTAGGTCGATCGACTTGAGCTAGCAGCTAGCTATCTATGTCTGTTTTCTTGAAAGGAGAAAGCCCTATAGATAAGGGGTAGCTAGAGCATAAATTCCTGAAATTAATTAATTTCTCAATCATCTTTAGTTGGTGCAGTTCCACCATAAGGATTCATGCTCAAATGGAATGGTCTCATGGCTTGGTTTATAGTGTAAAGAGGTGGAGTACTAAAAGATAAATTTGACAATGGAGAATTTTGTGAAGTATTAGTGGAGTTTAACATCTGAAAATTGATCATATGTTTTGGATCAAATTCCCTAGCAGGTGGATATACAACAAATTGATGAGATCCAGATGGCATAGACAAGGAGGTTGATGGTAATATTGGCACAAAATTGAAGTTTTGGTGGGGATGATCTTCTTTCTGGGATAATGATAAATTCGAAGTATCCCATGGGAGAAATGATGAATTATGAACCGGCATCGCATTATTTAGCAAACCTGTTAGGGAATTAGAAAGATTAGCTCTCGTGATAAAGTTGTTTGATGAAATATATGCATGATCATGGTCTTGATCAGGATCACCTTGCTTTCTTTTCGTCCAATTTTGTTTATTGTTGGCATCTCTTTCTTCAACAATTTCCTTAGATTTCATATGATGATCCCTCAAATTCCCTTCTGAATTAGTACTCCAATAATTTGATGCAGATAGTTCCAATGGATGGTTCCAATTATTGATGTTAAGTTGCCTTTCTGATTTTTCTGCTGATTGAGAATCATGACCAATTAGTCCTCCTTGAGAATTAGTACTTGACATTGGATGATGAATTTGAGAGAAGTTTCCAGGAGGCATTTGAAGTGGAGGGAGTTCATCAATTTCATCCTTGGCGGCGCTAAGCAACCAATCAATGACCTTACTGGGTTGATTAAGGCCAAGCCTGTCTTGAAGATCATAAAGTTGAATGGCAGTGGGTACTGATAGCCTTATGCGTCTGTCTCTTAATCCTCTCACTGTGCAGACTTTGCTGTGCCTGTCTTTCCCCCCAAAAGCACGCGATACACGTACAATCCGCGGATCCCTCAATCTTGACCATGATGTTGAGCTGGATGAAGCTGCTGCTGCCTTGGATATTTTACCTTCACTCGTCTTGTGATCTTCCTGTTTTGGTGTAAAATCTGCTGCTTCTATTGAGTTTGAAATCATCTTATAACTCTCATAATTGGTGCAAAAACACCTTGATTAATTGAATTATTTCAATGAGATGTAGCTCAATTGCTTCCATTAATTCCTCTCTTATCTTCTCATACATATGCATGGGTTTCTTTCCAATAAATTATCTTCTTGATTTTCTGCTTCATATAAAAACAAAATAAAAAAATCCAGTCGACAATTATATATAAGAACTTAATTATAACTGCATGTGTTTCAAACATATGATTGAATTGAAGAAGCAGAAGAAGAACAAAAAGCTAGCTAGTACTATTTTAATTTGATGAAGGAAGAACTGCATCACAAAACAATAATTCATCCATACCGTATTAATTTCTCCGAGATTTTTTCAAGAATAGTACTAGATTCAACTGCTGTGGATTAATTTTGACCTAGTTATACCTACCTACTTGGTGGAAAAAACAAACACACGCGCGTAATATATTTACCTCCTTTACTTGAAAGATTAGTTTGAAGCAGCTAGCTGATTTGTGGTCGTCTACGATCAATCAACTGGCCGGATAGATCACGTCGAGGATAATTAAGCTTTAAAAATGAAAATTCCGGCATAAGATCTAACTGATGTTAGTGAACGAGTGAATTGATAATCTAGCTAGCTATATATATATATATATAAATGCATGAATTGGAAGTATAAAGAACTCATCATGTGCAGCAATTGACAGTTGAAAATCTTTAACCTATGCTAGCTATAAGTAAAGAACCAAATCAGAAGGATATATCTAGCTAGCTACGATCACTTACATGAGAATCGAAACTAGTCTATATATGCTACTTGTAGGGAGTATATATATAGATTTGGTATTTCAACTTAATTAATTCTTTGCTGAATTCAGTAATCAAACTCTGTATATACTTATATATGAAGGTCTAAAGAAAGAGTTAAGAATTGACGACTCCACTTTAATTCCATTTGCAGAGAAAAATTAAACATACCTAATGAAGATCGAATTGGTGGGATTGAGAATTAAGAGAAGAGAATATGCTGGAATTCAACCGACCATGTTAAAGGGAAGGAAAAGCAGTGGCACATAGGCCGCCACGTGGCAGCCTTCGGCATCTTAATATATTGTCAGATCATATATATATATATATATATATATATATATATATATATATATATATATATATATATATATATATATATATATATATAAAATTGTGATGGTCTAAATTTTATCAATTTCTCTCATCAGACTTGCTAATTAATTGCATGTGGAGTTATATATACATATACACACATATGATCCATATCAGTATAAGTAATGTGTTAGTATATATAAGTAACATGTGTTTTAGTGAAATAATTTGGTGGATCGATCGATATATGAAATATATTCATTAATTTCATCTCAACTTGGGGACCATTAATTGATCAATCTGCATGCACATATAAAAGTTGGCCTTAGTGCTTTATCGACAACTACAAAAGCTTATAGGCAGGCATTGTGATATCGAATGCTCGTCACATGGGTCGACAGATGCACGCCTAGCTACTTAATTAGCACCAAGCAAGATCATGCATGTTAACTAGTTATATATATATATATATATATATATATAGTACCCTTATAATTAATTCCTCACATATGTAATTAATTACAACCCTGAATTAATTAAGTTTGGATTTGATCAAAGCTTAAATTTTTGCCATTAATTGGTTAGTCACTTAAAACATATATATACTCCATGTCAGATCACATTTATCATTTTTTTTGTTTGACAAAAATTAAGAGTACTCATCTCTGCAGTAATAATAGTATAAAATTATATGACACAATATTCTCAAATTTAAAAATAAAAATTTTATTATATATTATGACAACGTACTTTATTAAACTAATAACTAATGATTTGGAGGAGAAAAATAGAACACAGATACAACTTAAATATATGTAAATTCCAAATGCATGAGATTCTTTTTGTATATATCACAACAGATTATATATATATATATATATATATATATATATATATATATATATATATATATATATATATATATACTCAGTGGATATGATCAAATGATTATGCTATATATTAATTACGTTCGGTATAGATGGGAATTAAGAATGAGACTTTAGGGAAAAGAGAAATATTGTACGTGCACTTAGATATATAATTGATAGGTCCAATCCATAATTTTGAAGGTAGGGGGATTGACAAGTTGAGGGCTTTACAGTTAGTCGTCTAAGAGCATTGTCATGTTGATGTGTACGATAGCTACTTCGGAGAGTGAGAGTGAGAAATTAAAGGGTACCTCATATATATATATATATATAGGAAATTTCAAGAGCAGACATTTAAAGTAGCAGAACTTCTTAAAAAGCAGACATTTTAAATAAAACGTGTATTTTTTTAAAAGCTCAGCTCCCGTCTTTTTTTTAAAGCTTCTCTCTCCTTGATAGAAACAGAAGAAATCAGCAAAACCAAGCCCTAACTTTTGATTCCAGCCAAATCGATACAACAAATCACGTCTTCTTCTCAAATTGAAGGGAGCAGAATCGATACAAGCCCAAAACGAAGGGAGCAGAATGGATACAAGCCCTAGAATTCCCCAAATCGATTCTTTTTCTCAATTGAACGAAGGTAATTTTCATAATCTTTGGTTACATAATTTCGCCTGTGGAAAACAGTTTGGGTGCTTTGCAATCTTTGATTACATTTCATAGGTCAATCTTTATAATAATCTTTGGTTAATTTCACCTCTTTGGTTACTCAGCAGTATTTCGCCTGTGGAAAAGAGTTTGGGTGCTTTACAATCTTTGGTTACATATGAATATCTTTAACAAATTTCATGTATATCTTTAGTTACATAATTTTGCCTTGCCTCACCACTCTCTACAACAAAAAAATTAACACCTGCAAGTATTGTGGCATCATGAAGAAGGAAGAAATCCTTATGTAGTGTATCTTCATCATGTGCGAACTAGATAGTCGTTAAGGAAACACAACAGGTTTATTAACACTCAGCAGTCTGTTATTCATTCCGCATTCTGGTTTTTGGGATTAAATTGTTTATATATAGTTGCTTCTTTGTACTCTGATTATGTTGCTACAAACTCAGCAGTATATGAATATACTTGGTTTTCTTTGTACTCTATTTTTCGTGGCTATTTTATTCTTTTAGGCCTTTACATTGTTGATTTGTTATATGAAAATGAATACTCATGATGAACCTAGTGTCAAGTTATCATTTGTAAATTATCCTGATTGCGTCAAGTTTTATGTTTGTCTAGGTGTAAATATAATGGATGACATGGAACATGAAATAGGGAGTTACGGGGATAATGTAGAAATGGAGCATGACATGGAGCATGAAATAGGAAGTTTGGAAATAGAGATGGATGGAGACGACTTGACTGCAGAGGGGTTGAATGTGGACAATACTAAAACTTTTGTCTATTATCCTCAAGTAGCTGATGAGTTTACGCCTAAGGTAGGTCAAGAATTTCAAATATTAGATGATGTTCACACTTTCTACAATTCATATGCAATGCATGCTGGTTTTAGTGTACGAAAGTTTTATGAGAGAAAAAAGGCGGGAAGCAATGAGAATTGTAGGAATCAGTATGTGTGTTCTAAGCAAGGAAAGGGCAAACTATTAGCCGATGTGGTTGTAAAAAGAAAATGTAGATCTACAAAAAAAGGTTGTAGTGCAAGAATTGTAGTGCTAAAAAGAAATAACCTATACGTAATTACTAAAATTGAAGATGGTCATTGTCACCCATTGTCAACCCCACATAAGAAACATCTTTTACGATCACATCGTAATGTGTTAACTGCCCAAAAATCTTTGAGTCAACAGCTTGGCATGGTGAATATACCACAATCCCAACAATATAATTTTCTTGCAGTTCAGGCAGGAGGGTTTGAAAATATTGGTTGCACGCAACGAGATTTATATAACTTCGAAAGATACAAGCGCAATGAGTTGAAGGGACGTGATGGTGATATGTTAAATGAGTACTTAAAGTTGGAACAACAAAAGAATCCTGCATTCACTTTCACAATTGACACAGACGATGAAAAAAGGATTACTCGTTGTTTCTGGGCTGATGCAAGTTCTAGACGGGCTTATAGTTTTTACGGTGATGTAGTCATTTTTGATACCACGTACAATACTAATCGTTATGGAATGATATTTGCACCACTACTGGGGGTTAATAACCATGGTCAAATTACTGTATTTGGTTGTGCTTTCTTAAGTGATGAAACCATAGATACTTTTGTTTGGCTTTTTAAGTGTTTTTTAGAAGCAATGCCAGGTGGTGCACCTGTGATGATTATCACCGATCAGGATCCGGCTATGACAAATGCAATTTCACAGATCCTTCCTAATACATTTCATAGGTATTGTAGTTGGCACATCTTGACCAAATTTTCAAAGAAGATTGACTCAGTAAAATTCAAAGATTATTATAAAGAGTTTTCAGATTGCATTTGGAATTCAGAGACTGTGGAAAAGTTTGACTCCACATGGGTGAAGCTGGTGGAGAAAAGAGGATTGAATGCTAATAAATGGCTACAATCAATGTATGCCATCCGTTGTAGATGGGTACCCACACATGTTAATCATGTTTTCTCAGCCGACATGTCAAGTAGCCAACGAGCGGAGAGTCCTCATTCATTTTTTTAAAAAATTTATTTCTAAAAAAAAAATTCTTTAGTGCATTTTATGATTCAATTTGGTCGGGGCCTTCAACATCAACGACATAATGAGTTGGTTTCGGATAACAAAGATTTGGTTGAGAGGCCGAGAATGAAATATCGTCATGATTTCTTAGTTCAAATGGTTGACATTTATACACATGTATTATAAATTTGAAGAAGAGTTGTGTGAAAGCTTAAATTATAGGTTTGATCTTATGAAGGAGGATGTCAACTACCATGACTATAAGATTTACAGAAGAAATGTCAACAACTGTAAAGTAAGAGAAACTCATTACGATAAATCTTTGGATTATGCAACATGCACTTGCAAAAAGTTTGAGAGTTTGGGAATTTTATGTCGGCATCTAATAGCTTATTTGCATAAGTATCATGATCTTGACAAATTAACTTCTAAATATATTTTGAAGAGATGAACAAAAACAGAAAAATCAAGTGGTGTAATTGATGATAATGGTGTGGCGATAAAAGATGACAAGCCATACTTACTCTTGCGGAGTCAATTGATTCAACAATCTTTAAATTTCATTGATAGGGCTCTCACAAATGAAGAAGCCACAAATGTTTTAAAAGATTATTTTGTTAGTGTGGATGAAAAGATCAATCAAATTATTGGAAAGAATAGTTCCGAAAGAAACAATGAAATGGAGAGTGGTGGGATGACTGTATCCAAGTCGGTTAACATGTTTTCTACTTATGAGTCTAATTATATTGAGCCAAACCAAGTGCGAGCAAAAGGGTTTGGCAAAAGGCTGAAGGGTGGCAAAGAAAAGGCTTTGGGTACAACAAAAAATCACAAGGGTAGACGTTGTAATGGATGTGGCAAAGTTGGTGTGACACATGATAAAAGAAACTACCCAGTGCTTAATAATCAGTAAGCAAGTTTATGTATTTGTTTAAAATTGGTTTTTGACTTTAATATTTGTTTAAAATTTGTTTTTGACTTTGCTATTTGTTTAAATGTAGAATTGGAGCATCAAATGATGATGCTACTCAGGATACAATTGAGAAATAGAGCTAATGATCATGAGGTATGTGAACTAATAGAACTTGTGTTTTTCTTTTATATCAATATTCATTCATATTGACTTAGAGATTCCATTGACAGTACTACCAGGCTTGCTTCTCAGTGCTCTCTCTTTTCTGCTTCTATTCACTGCTTGACTATTCTGTGGCTGTAAAATGAGTCAAAAAGGTTAGTCAAATCTTACAGCATATCCATGTCTACTTGACTATCTTAGTCTCTTAGACTGTTTTGGCAGATAGCTTTAATTTTTTATCACCAACTGTCTTAGTCTCTTAGACAACTTGATTCACAATACTACTAAACTGTTTAGGTGCTTTGCAGTTTTGTGATGGAACCACAATCTGTCATTGATGTCATTTCCTGAAAATTTGAAGATAGCTTTGTAGATAGCTTCTGTTCACTGCTTTAATCTGCTTTTGCTTGTGAAATTTGAGTTCGGTAGTGGAATTTGTGCACAGGAACTCCAAAAGAATGTAATAGTTTAGTAGTATTACAAAAGAATGTAATAGTTTAGTTGAATTTGTGTTCAGGAACTTCAATTTACTGCTTTTGCCTGTACAATTTTTTACCTTTAATTCAACTGGAAGTATTTTTGTATATTTTGTTGGGGAGTATCTTGCATATGATGATACTTGGGAAAGGTTTCTTGTATACTGTCTACATTTTTAATTCATTCAATTCAAGTTAATACTTGGGAACAAAATACAGTAGTTATAAATGCACAAGTTTCTCAATACAATAGTTTGACAGAGAACAAAAGGTAGAAGTGAAGACAGAGTATGGCAGGTTTCTTGTGTTCTCTTAGACTATTTTTTCAATTCTTTGTCTTTAATGATCATTAGGAAAATATGTTTTCATCCCCATCTTACAATAGCAGAACCCCATAATTGGTGCGACACATTATTTATTTACAACTAATACAATGATACACAACATATAAACATAGCAAGTTAAAACCTTTTTAACATAGGGAAGAATGAAACTCAATTTATAAACTCACAGTAAATCATTTACCTTTCACTTGAAAGAAATCAATTCTTATAATGCTCAATAGCTTTAATGTTCATGCCAGTAAAGCAATATGACTGTTATACATTGCTCATACCAATACATTGCTCCAAAGACATCAAATAAGTCCGAATGAGAAATAAGAGGATAAGAAACTACAACTTCATTATATTAAGACTTACAGCATAAGAGAACTACAACTTCATTATAAACAACAAAAACCACAACATGAAAGAAAAAAGAAAAATTGAGTACACCACTTTTTTCTTCAGTCTTTCTTTGTTCAATTTCATCTCCTCAATTTTTGCCACTAACTCTTGATGTTTCTTTTCTACAGTAGCTTTGTTATTTTTTGCATTGACAATAACAATAGTAAGGTCGTCAATCTTTTTTTCCAAAACTTCTATTTCAGACTTCAATTCATTGTTTTCGCGATAATACTGAGCCATTCTTGAGCCCAGTGACATTGGTGGATCAATCCATTCAAACGAGTCACATGGTATTGTTTTATAATTTGTGCAACCAACAAATCGCCTCCCAGGATTTGTTTTGGTCCATGAAACCTTCACAGGAGAAGGAACTCCACATTTGCAACTACGAGATGAGCTCCCTGTTGAATTTGTGCTCATAATTACTGTTGTTCAATTTGTACCTGAATTTTAATATAATCTTCTGTATCATCAATATAATATATTCACGCAACTATATAACTTCAAACAAAACCCTCCAAAAAAACAAAACCATTACAATCCATTCATTTATATCATGAAACAGAGGACGCCCTGCAAAGTATTGTTGCAAACTCTTTGAATAGGTTAAAACTCTCAAAAGCGAGGTAAGGGATGCACACTCCCTAACCTATACTGGGTAATAGTACTTCCTGAATACTGGAATTTGGCCTTTCCATTATCACCCTATTTTACCTGCCGGCATGTAAACTATTGAAAGAGATGGTATTGAAACTCAAGAAACTAAGATATATATTACAATTGATGAATGATAATGACTGAAAATGACTATTACTTGCTAGATAATTTGTGGATGTAAAGTATAAACACATCCGGTAGGGGAACTTAAATCTACTTGTGGATGTTGCATTTTTCAATGGTCTATTCTTAGCATATGATATTTGGCCAATGATTTTTCATATAATGAGAATCATGTCCTTAAATTCAGCATAATTTTTTTTATTCGAATTCTTCTATGTTGAAAAGAGTAGGGACATCGGTTTCTACACGCGCAAAGGGATCATAAAGGGCATATATGTAGGTGAACAATCATGCCCAAGTCCTGCTTATGAAAGAGTTGAAAAATCTTTGTTTAATATGTATAGTTGTCAACGCCATTATTCAGATTTTTAAGTAATTTGTATGAAGTTTTATACTTGTCAAGTTGTCATGAGAAGTGATGGAATGACATCTGTGTACACGTGGTTGTGTACGAAGATGGAAGTTGTCAAGGATTTACCGATAGAGAAGAATCGATTTGGGGCTCCTTTCGTTCAGAAGAAGAATCGATTTAGGGCTGGAAGAATTCTAGGACTTCTGGTTTTTCTATCGAGAAGAGAGAAGCAGCTTCGTCTTCGATTCTGCTCCCTTCGTTCAATTAAGCAGTCGTCTTCTCCTTCTGGTTTGGCTGGAATCGTTCTAGGGCTGGATTTGGCTCTTCTTCTGGTTTTGCTCCCTTCAATTTGAGAAGAAGACGCGATTTGTTGTACGATTTGGCTGGAATCAAAAGCTAGGGCTTGGTTTTGCTGAAGAAAAGACGGGTTTTATTTAAAATGTCTGCTCTTTAAGGAGTTCTATTACTTTAAATGTCTGCTCTTAAAATTTTCTCTCTATATATATATATATATTTGTGTGTGTGTGTGTGTGATTTCATCCACTTGTTGTGGAGTAATTCCTTTTTTGGTATGTGATTTTATTTTTTTTTCAGCCGAATTTTTCATAAGTCAAAAAGGGGTTGCTCCACAACAAACAATTGTTGTGGATGAACCCCTATATATATATATATATATATATATATGATATCCGTATGTTAAGCTAGCTAGGTATCGTCCATGTAGTAATTAGTAACCACTTGGTATCAGATCCATATATCCGATTGACAACTAGCAAGTCGGTTATAAACCCGATAAGTCGCCCGCCCCAGGGGCCGGTCTCTGTCTCTGTCTCAGATTCACCCACCAGTCACCACAATATACTTACATCCGCACCTCCAAAACCGACCTCGCCTACTAGTTAATTTGAAAGTCCACATTTATCATGTGGCTACCTCTAACATCAATCTTTTTCACGCAATTAATTAATTAATAATTATATAAGCAAGAATAGAAAAATTCTTACCTACCCTAAGAATTAATTAAGAAGAAACAAATATTTCCACGACTCTACCATTCAGTCAATTCTGATACATTGAATTCTTCGATCGACCATACATGTCTTGGCAGGAAATCATTCTCATGTTTCATGAATTCAAATTTCTAAATAGATGATCAAAATAAAAAGTTGGAAATTAAGAAAGAAATTATTTGAAGTATGGCAGAACAAAAAGTCTAGGCAAAAAAAAAAATGGGACATGAATATTAGACTGTAGTGTATTTAATTTTTATCTATTTATGTTTTGACCCTCAATTGGGGTAAAAATATAAATAAATGAAAGTTAAATACACCTCTTGTCCAATATTCCTTCCCTGTCCCATATTCCTGTCTGCATAGAAGAACTCATGGCAGAAATGGCTGCCACATGCAACTAGATTTGTCACGTGATTTGCCCGTTGTCACTCAAAATTAGGTCCGTTCCAATCATTACACATACCGTCAACGCACTAATTACAGTTAATGATGTAAACGAGTCGAATAGAGAGCTATTCGAATTAATTCGATTCGAAATGTTAAATTTATACTCAAATTCGAATTATATTTGAAAATTCTATTAAGATTCGATTCAACTAGAATATTTATTAATTACTCGAATTCGATTAGACTTGCATCGAATTATATTCAAACTACTAATGAGCTTCAAATTCAAGTTCAAATTCGAGTCTCCACATAATAACTAATTTTATAATAGATACAATTATAAATTAAATTTGTTATTTTACTTAAAAATGAGAAAATATATTTACTATTAAACTTTACAAATATAAAATCACAATTAAAATTAAAAACAAAATAAAATAATAATAATTAATTGTTCTAATTTGATTTAATTTTGTATATTTTATAAGAGAATATATTGAGTATCTAATCGAATTTGTATCAATCGAGTATGTATTGAATCATAATTGAGAATTCGAGTAGTTTAAATTTTAAAGGAGTCGAGTATAGTTTTACTCAGATTCTACTCATATTTTTATTCAAACTATTTTTTATGCTCAGATCATATTATTAACTAGCTAATTCGAGTCTTATTCATATTTTTTCAAATCGAGTTCAAATTAAACTCATTTACAACCTTAATTATGACAATTATAACCATATTATTCCGAGATATGCAATTAGTTTAATTTGGTTTAGGAGACCAGGGGTTATAATTATAAGCCTGATAAAGTACTAGTTCAGTTATTAAAAATATTCCATTACATCACTTTGGAATTAATAAATTATGGTTGAGTGCATGCCTAGTTAATTGTTAGCTCCCTTCATCTACAACCTTAAACAAATGTATTATACTATAGAAGGAGTGACAACTCTTTAAACATATACTATATTAGACCTGATTATATAATTAATTAATTATTGGATCAAACTATATTAATTGAAATTAAATGGGTCGGTTAATTATTTTTATTTATTCAAGTTGATTAAAATTTGAACTCATATTTTTAAAAATAAATATAATTCTGAACCGATTAACCATTTTTCAACCGTATTCCATTCCAATCCAATTAATTAAATTTTCCAAACTTATCCTTAACATCGATTAAAATGTGGTAGCTGGTGGCGGCATGCTACAAGAAACAGCTGGCTTCATCAACAACGTACCTCTTGTATCAGCGACCGCCACAATTGGCTTATGGACTTTAGTTTGGTTTTGATTATACATGTGCTTTAGTTTAGTTTAGTTAAGTTTGTTACTCCTATATATTTGACGTGCTCACGTGTTGGGACAGAGATTTAAGTGTAGGTACACAAATTTTTGGAAAATTAAAAAAAAAATATTAAAATAGCATTAATGACGTCGTTGATAATTTTCAACGACCAAATATTAAATATTTAATAAATATCTCAAATAAAATAATTAAAAAAAAGCATCAGTGACGTTTGACTTATGAAAGGAGTTGACTTAGCCTTTTAGAATTGACTTTGGAAAAATATATATTTTGTAATGTTATATTTTAATATATCTGTCTAATTAATTAAATTTTAATATGGTCTATAGAATTATATGGTTCAGTTTTCTACTTATCTTGTATGTTGTATAAATTAATATGTTCTTATTTTGGGTGACTAATATTGTTCTGTATGTGTCAGTTTATGTAAATTCTAGTATTCTAGTTACAAAAGAATTATAAATATGTTTCAATAATTAAACGACATTCATAGAATTATATTATGGTGTATTTTGAATTCCAACCTTTCTATTAGCAGGTTAATAATAATTTTGAAAAATTATTTAAATATGGAAGGGTATTAATAATTTCAATTTAAAATTTTATTAGTATAGTTTTTTAGCATTTTATTATTTATATTAATAATTTTTATATCATATTATTACTTAATTAATAAGTAATAATATATATATATATATAGGTCCTGCCATTCAGTGTCAAATGTAAATGTTAAATCAAAATCAGCTTTCCACTGAATGTTTTACAAGTTAACTAGTATACCACACTCGGACTCGGTAGGAACTTACGACATCACCTAAGAATGGCTTGGGCATCCAGGGGTCCGGACATACCACAAAAACCAACATTGCTATAAAGCTAGCTACTTAATTATAAGTAAGGTTTGAACGTACGTGTTTCACTGCAAGGCTAAAATGCGTCAAATTTGCTCTATATTAAAATGAAATATAATGCATTTGATGAAATATATATTATATTGTACATGGTAAATATCCGTAACTGGTTTGAGTCTCCCCAGGAACAGGAAGGAAGAGCTAGTCTTAGGAATCACAAGTCATTGTGATGCTCTCTCTCTCTCTCCCCTCTTAATTCTACGTACTACGTACTATATATATACTAGGCATGCATTCAGCTTTTTGGAAGGTAAATGCGAGTCAGAAGAAATTGAAGGTGGCAGAAAAATACAGAAAGGAGAAGGAGGTCAGAAGGTAGCTATAGCTGGCTGGCTAAGAATTAAAGCTTTAATGAAGTGTTTCATTTCATTTGTCTTTAAATTTCAGAATAAGTCTAGCCGGACAGGGAATTTGGACCGGATTATTGGACCGGTTAATTTTTTATTTTTTATTGCGATTCTCAAAAAATGTATAGTATTTATTTCAACAGAAATTTTTATAAAATATAGTATTTTAGGTGTAATTTGAATACATATACAAATACAGGGTTATACAGATACACCTAAAATATTTTTTAGACTTAAAACACTATGTTTTGTAAAAATTTCCAATTTCTTGTCCGCCTAGCATCACTGTAAATTTCATGGCATGAAAGGAAGGTTGTACAGTTCTTTACTTTCTCTGCCATTCATCTTTCCATTATTAATTATTTACTATCGTATATAACTAATTCACTTTTTTATATGTCAAGTGTCGCCTGTGCCTGTGCCTGTGCCGTGCCTAGGGTTTCTAGGCTATATGTCCTCTTCTCTACTCTCTGTGTAACTCTTAGCTGATGCTCCCTCATCTTGTACTTATATCAAGGTTCACTTTATTATTATAAACATATTAAACTCTCTAATTTGTACAATCAAATAAATTAAATAGGGCCGAAGACGCTGAACTCTCATTATGACCCCAACTTTTATATTAAGATTATAAAATTAACCCAAATCTAACATATTAAACACTCTAAGTCAAATAAAAGACCCTAATTAATATGTACGTACTAGATGTACATTGTCAATTAATGTACTTAATATCGGACTAATTATATACTCTTAACAATACTTTTTTTTATGTCATGTCATGTAATACCCAATAAAATAATAATAGAATATTTAAGTGAGCTTTAAAATATTTAATTGGGCTTTCCTTGTGTTTGGGTCAAATTCTATATATTTAATTTATTTGGGTCATAATAAGCTATATTACATTAATTGGGTCAGATTTATAATTGTGTTATTTTAAATCCTAATCAAATTAGAAGTATTAATATTAAATAGTAAAACCTAGTTATACTTCCTTACGTACGAGGAGTTGTGAGAATATAACGAAAGAAAAAGGAGGCGCAAGAAGGAACGAAGGAACGCGACTGGGATTACAAAAGGGTCTGAGAGCAAGATCCTTGAACTTTATTCACCATATTCTTTTTCTCAAAGGTAATTGTTGGACTATTTTTGAATACAAAACAAATATTTTGCTACTGTAATTACAATCTATTTTAAAATTTTATTATGTCATTTGATTAGTTGACTTTATTAATGAAATTTTAATTTACATTTGGGGTATATAATTTACCTGCGAATATATACGATTTGAGTTATATATATATAGAGAAGAAAAAAAAAAAAAAAAAACGTGCCGCCGCTGCAGATTCTTCTTCTTCTAATATATATATATATATATATATATATATATATATATATATACAAATCCTGATTCTAGTTATATATATATATTATATACGTATATATATATATATACTACATATTACTATTAGTTACTAATTATATATATATACTGCAGTATCTATAATATTATATATATATATATTTATGTACCGTAATTTCGTTACATATATATTTAAAAAGATTTGCAGGAATTTTGAAAGGGGAAAGTGATAAATAATATTATAATATTATTATTATAATTAAAATATATCTTTTATTTACAAGTAAATATAGTATATTAAAATTTTTGAATTTATGAAAATATAATTTGTATGAGTTCGTAATTTAATTATGTGCTTTATATTTTATTTTGATAATTAGATCGGATTGGGGGAGTTTAGCGGGTGATATTTGAATTCGGCGAATTATTTTGGTATTGTATTAAGGTACGGATTCCGTACTTTTTCAGCGATATTCCTTTAAATTTAATTCGTTTGTTTTGGACTCGTTTAGAAATTTGGTATTGCCTCTTGGGATTATTCTTTGTTGTCAAAATTATTGAGATAGTTTCGTTTTGGCGTTGATATTTGAATTCGTATTTGTACTCTTTGAACTAGTTAATCATGTCAATATGTTTTGGAGACTTTATTCGTTTGTACCATTGTTCGTATATTTTCGTTCACACTCGGAGTTGTCTTGATCATTGATATCTTGTAATAATTGGGTATGTTTGTATTTGATAATTCGATTTCATTTGAATATGGTCATGTAAGCCTTGTGATTTGAACCCCTTTTGGCTTACATTTTGTAGTTTGATCCTTAGGGTATACTTGAGCTAACCACCTGTGGGGGTACCACAGGCATGTCCTCTTGACACAAGGGCATGACACCTTTCGTGGCGGTGTGATTAGTCCACGACGTATCCTTTTGTATGCTCTGGGTATGAGCTTTGGCCATTTGATATATTTGTTCAGGATACGTATGGGTCGACCCAGTATTTGATTTGATTCGATTTGTTTGGCGGATTAGTGACGTATGTGTCGTGCGTACTATCCGATTTGATTTGTATACATCATGGTACCGATGTATTTTGTTAGCCTTTGGCTATTTGTATTTGAGCTCAGTATGAAATTGTTATCTTACAACCATTTGATTCAGTCTTATTTATTTGGGATTCTTTTGGCTATAATTATTCGATTGACAGTGTTAGTCATTTGTTAATGGACTCTCAAATTTTGATTCATTCGTCATTCGTTTGTAATTCACATATGTTCATTCGTTCAATTCTTTTAGATTCATTACTTTTTGTGATACATTTATTCATCTTCATATTCGTACTGGGCAATTGGCTCACGCTGTGTTCTTTTTCCGGCAGGTAATCAGGGGTGATCAGGATTTGTGGGATGAGAGCTACCTTGATCCAAATGAGTAGATTAGCTTTTGAGATTATTATTAGACTTGGTTTTCCTAAGATTTTGTAACTGGATGTTTTGGGAACTATTTTGATATTTATTTATTCTTAGTAGAGACTATGTAAATGTGGAGTTCATTCTGTTTAAATTGGAGTATGTGACATTTGGTATTAAATTTTATTGGAGATATTTTGAGGTTTATTAGAGATTTGTATTTATTATGTTTGTGCGTGACATCCCTTTTTCCTTTTGGGAATAGGGGTGTTACAGAGTATGGTATCAGAGCCGACTCTCGAAAGCTCGGGTCGGGTCATCCGATCGGGTTGTCGGAGGTGGGGACACGAAGGCTGGTGGTATTATCCCACAATGGAGAGATGAAGGTCCAGAGGTGGGGACACGAAGCCAGCCGGTATTATCCCACAATGGCTAGAGAGGCAAAGATCTTTGGGCCGTGTGTGTGATCGGATTCTGACGGGGACGTCAGAAATTTAAGTGGGGGAGTTTGTAACACCCCAGTCCCACATCGAAAGATAGGGGAAAGTTTGTCTGCATATAAGGAATTAAGTAACTACCAATAGTACCTTCAAGTCATGACCTTTTGGGAGCCTGTGGTGGGCTAGATAACCCAAGAAGATACTATTGGGCCAGTGGTTTGAGGCCTTATTTGGATGGATTTGATTCGATTCGGACTTGGAATTTGACCCAAGATTTGTTCCGGACTCGAGATTTGACCCGGGTTGTTTCATGTCATGTCATAGGTTGTTAGCTATATGTTGTAATGTATATCTATCTAGACGTTGTGTGAACTAGTCATAATATAATGGGATTGATTTGCATATAAATGTGCTGGAGTTGCGTTGATCAATTAGTATTTTCAATGTTAAAAATATCATACATGTAGGAATATATACATCAATAGATCATTTATATATATATATAGATAGACAGGATCAAGAATAGACCTCTTAAATAGTAGAATTCTCTTAAATAATAGAACTTTATCAAAACGACGTAGTTTTGATAAGACGCGATGACATTTTTGTAAATACCATGTCACCACGTATTTACAAAAATGCCACCGCGTCTTATCAAAATTACGTCGTTTTGATAAAATTCTATTATTTAAGGCATTCTGCTATTTAAGAATTCTACTCTTGATCCTTTCTGATATATATATATATATATATATATATATATATATATATATATATATATATATAGAGAGAGAGAGAGAGAGAGAGAGAGAATAAAGCATGAAGGTACTAAGATTCACGAGTCCATGATGAAAATGTACAAATATATATAATGCAAGCATAACAAGTGGAGTACGTAGATAAATTTACTTCTATGTGTAAACAAGGTGGTGGAGAAAAATGATGGCACATTGCCAAACTAGTATAAACATCTATCCAAGTGGAATTAAGTTGAGGAATATATATATATATTGACACGACGAGAGGAGAGGAGAGGACAGGAGCTTAGCTAATGGTAGGCACGCATATACATATGCGCATGCCAAAATGAAAGATCGCACATATAGTCGTACGTAGCATCATATATATCTTTTGCGCGCGCATGATGATTGCACGAAATGCGCGGAACTACGAAGTTAAGGCGTCCACTTGTGCTCATGCCGTTGTCGTTTGAACCAAATTAATTAATTAATTGTTCCAGCCAAAACTGCATATATACTTGTTTAATTAATTTAATTATATGATATTAGTAGTTAGGAAGGCAGTCATTAATTGTATGTATTACATGCATGAATTAATGGTGACATTCAAAATTGACTGCACCAATTCTTAATAAATACTAAATAAATATACTAATTAACTAATCCTATCTATCTATATGTATGTATGTATATAATAACTACCCGAGTTAAAAAATTGATTAATTAGTTGAACTCTTATGTAACCGATCGATGGAGTGATTTAATTCTCTATTATTCTTCTCATTAATATATAATATTGGTGTAAAATCATTTTGTTATATTCACTTTTGAATTGTCCGGGTTGTCATTTCCCTTTAGCAGGAGGACAATTTGTTTCATCCGCGTAAAAATGGTGTTGATGGTCCATCCGTTGTGCTGTTTGTCAGAGAATTTTAGAGGCCGTTTGATTTTTTTTACAATATTATATTAAATAAATTTATAACAATTTTAAATTTTTTTAAAAAAAGTAAAATAATAAAAATTCGTTACTACAATTACATTCGATTTTTATCAAACAAAACCATTTCATTCAATTTTTATCAAAAAAAAAAATCCCTTTGTCATGTCGTCTCTCCATCCATTACTACAATTTGTCAAGTTGATTAGACTTAATTTGGCATCAACCTTCTTCTCACTTCCCCTGGCTATATATATATATATACGGTTAGGATCAAGAGCACTCTCCTTAAATAGCACTCTACCTTAATAGCACTCTACAATCAAAACGACGTAGTTTTTGGAGGACGCGGTGGCATTTTTGTAAATACAATGCCACCGCGTATTTACAAAAATGTCACCGCGTCCTCCAAAAACTACGTCGTTTTGATTGTAGAGTGCTATTTAAGGCGGAGTGCTATTTAAGGAGAGTGCTCTTGATCCTCTCTGTATATATATATATATATATATATATATATATATATATATATATATATATAAACACGTTCACTCTTCTGATCTTCCTTCCTCCTAAACTACCTGTTTTCAAGAAAATATCGATCTCTTAATTTTTCAATATTCTCATACTATCAAAATACTAACTAATTTTTTTTCATCTTTCCAACGAATTTTATTGGGGTAATGTTGAAACTTTATATCTAATTTAATCAAACAATAGTTATATTTTTTAATATTTACGTTTTTTCCTAAAACACAAAATAAAAAGGAACTAGTGAGCATATATCCTCTTCCCACATTTCAATCAAAGACAGTAGAGAAATATCCCTAAAATTACAAATATTTATAAAACATGACTGTCTAATTGCACTATACATATGAAAAATGACTCGATAATAAAACCTAAGCAAGAAAGGTATTACATATTATTTCAAACCCCTAAACTAAATGATCAATGCCATTACCAATAGCCGTATCCGGTCCGGTAAGTTGATCAATTAACCAATATAATGCTGACACGCAGAGAAAAATCACCTCCCGACCTATATATGTCGACACTATATTAATCAATTGACCAAAGTTAACCCCCCCCCCCCCCCCAATAGCCTATCCCCACAACCTCGTGATGGGCTCTTAAAGATCTTCTTATTGATAGGTGGGGAATGGGCTCATCTGTTTTAAAAAAATGACAAGGTTTTTAATAGCTGAGCTGTCATGGGGATTAAATATGAACATTCATTCATTCAATCTCAGCCTCCCAACAAAATGAGCACCAACCTCTGAAACAATTAATAAGTTATTTCACCAGACAGAGTTAATGAACAAGAAAAGCAGACATTAAGGATTGATATCAATACTCATTACTCAATCTAGAAAATAAAATATCCAAGCTGGACGATTCCCCAGATTACCAGGATTATTATCAATAACATGACACAGTCGGTTCAAGGAATCCAGTTGTTGCACTTGGATGTACCTGAATTCGGAACTTGTTGAAAAATAGAGATGAAACAAAGAAAGCCAATTACACGAGTTCTTGAGAGAACAACCAGCTCAGATGTCACATTGCATGATAGTAGGGTTACACTTCTGAGATAACAATACTCAGATTTATTGGTAGCTAAGAATTCCTTCCCTTTGCAACCCAAAATCCTGGTAAGAATTAAATTAATTAAAAAATCAACTCATGTTAAAGTAGAACAACAGTATTTTCTCTACAACATATCAATAGAAGAATAATACTTAATATATATGATGCTAAACTTGACCCCCTTCAATCACTTAATTTCTAAAAGACAACAAAACGTGAACCAAAAACACCTCCCCCCTTCAAAGCAAGACAGGAAAAGAACAAACCCTTGTAGCATATAAATGACCACAATTCTCCTGCCGTCCAATGGAAGATCTAAGGGGTTGGGCTGGAGCTAGCCGTTACTCCTTCTAGTGGCCAGCCAAATTCTTTTATATTGGTCGCTACTCCCTCTAGTGGCTGGTCAAAACGACCGCATTTATCGCATTTTGACTGGCCGCTAGATGGAGTAGCGGCCAACATAAAAGAATTTGGCTTAATCGTGGACTTAAAATAGTTACTCCCTCCATCCCAGGATAAAAGTCTTGTTGCACTTTTCACGCATATTAAGAAGAGAAATGAAATGACAAAATTATCCATAATAATATGTCATTAATTATTTTCAATGTAGGTGAGAGAATGACTTTCTAGCTATTCAATTCAAAATATTCTCTCTCCATACTTATTAAATATAGAGAGAAAAATAAAATAAGAATAATATGAGATATTTAATGGTACGGACATAATAAGAAAAAATATGTAAAATTTTGGTTATTAAAAGAAAGTGAACATTTAACATGGAACTACCCAAAATAGTAATAAGGACTTTTATCATGGGACGGAGGGAGTATAATTTAAATTAAAAAATATAACTAATTAATACTTCACTCCCTAATTGGTTCACAAATATAAAGAATTATAAAATGAGTAGTAGACTAATATAAGGAATAGTACTTGATTAGTTAATTTGGGAGTAGTATTCAATACGTAATTTATTTGAGTAGCGGCCAACATAAAAGAATTTGGTTGGCCGCTAGCAGACAGCTCCAACCCAGCCCCCTTAGATCTTCCATTAGACAACAAGAGATGCGTTAGCTGAAATTACTCGTAGCTAACGAAAGCTATGGATTGTTTCATATATATATATATATATATATATATGTTCTCAATTTCTTTTATAGGTAATTTTTTTCCTGTTCTCATTGCATTTGATAATACAAGAGTTTTATAGCATTTGAGAGTAAAATGAGGAGTAATGTTGAGAATTATGTGAAAACAGTTTCGTAACCATCCTGAATACAAATTAGTACAAGCCCTATTATCAATTTTCATCATCAAAATGGAGAATAAGATGAAGTTTCCCTGTTGTAATAAGAAATGAGGGTATACAGAAATCATTTGAAACATACTTTTGCAACCACACTAAATACAATTAATCCTTAAAAAAAATTGTTAACAGAGTCCTATGACTCTATTCTCATAGACTCAATATATTACTTTCTTAAAGCAAAATCCATGAACCATACAAAGAGCGACAACATTATGTAAATACTTCAATAATAATGTCAATAACGTGTGTGCTTGGAGGCATGGTCGTTCTTGAGATTTTGGTGGTCCATGGCGAAAGATGAAAACGAAACCCTTTTTGAAACATTGCCTTTATCCAAAAAAAAGGTAAAAATAAATAAATAAAAAGTACAAACTATATCCAAAAAAATACCTTTCTGGAGCTTAAAACATAATAGCTCAACTACAGATAAAAATATATGAGAACTTTCACTACAACAAAATATATGAGAAGTTCGACTAAATAGTTCAACTACAACAAAACATATGAGAGAATTTATTGAAAGATATTTCTTTTAATATTTCTAGAGGCAAAATTTTCAATCAAATGTTCAAAATCATATATATATATATATATATAAAAATTGGGGCCCATCTGATCGGGGGCTTGGCGGGCGGGACTGGGGGATATCATGTGAATATAAGAGGGAATCACATAATAATACAATAGCTGATAGGAGGCAAATCCTTATATCTAGATGTTTGTATAATCCGTACCAGTGCTAGTTGACGTAGAGCGAGCCCATGAGACTTGATTGGAGCAACAGACTTTGATGTAATTTATTATTTTTGATACCTTATTATATAATTAATAGGAATTGAGAAGAATTATGTTGCGTGAGAATTACTTATCATCCCTCCCCTCTCCCCTCTCCCCTCTCCCCTCTCCAATTACTAGTGAAACAATCACCCACTTTTTTGTTCCACTTTTTTGTTCGTTGTTAGTTTCAATGGGAGCTTTGGTGCACTTTGTTTGAAGTGTTGGATGAGAGTTTGGTGTGCCCTTGTAGTTTAAATGAATTTCCTTGGAGTATCCAAGAACCTTTAATGGAGTGCCTGCTTCACCATCTTATGGGGTGTTTGATAGAACGGAATGCAAGAACTTTCCCCATTTGGTCTATGACTATTGACTTGCTTCGGGTAAGGGTATTATATACACATCCTTTTAGGCTAATGCAATGGGTGCTTTTCACAAGGTTTCTAGTTATATTTAAGAACTCGAGAGTTCTGTTTTCTCTCTTTTTTTGTGGTAGTTTTCCATTGTTCTTATCTTTTGGAGGACCTCTTGATCTTTCCTCCTTAGCGTTGTATTCTTTTGCTTTCATCTCGAATAAATCCTTTTTCTGTTATTTATTTATTATATATACATATACCATAAACGTTATAAAAACACTTAGGATTAGTGTTGACACTTTGATGGGGAACACAATGGCAAAAATTCTAAAAGTTTAGATATTACTTGAATAATGCTTAGAGTCTTTTGTAAATAGAATTGGAACTAAATTAGGATTCTTTGTAGTAATGTGTATATTAGGAGTCTTAATAGCCATGATTATTTTAATAATTAACAATTTACTTTGTTTATATTTAGGTTATTAGAATTGTTACTATGTATAGATTAGTTGTTATAAAAGAATAAGGGTCTCTCAAGCCCGTAACTATGATGTATCCCTACAATTTTCATGGAGTTGATTATTATTTAACATGAGCATAGCACTGCGCTGTCTAATGGCATTGCCAATTTCTAGCAAGGGAGAATTAAAAAATCCTTAAAAACTTACTAGTGGATCCCTTGCTAGAGTGACACAACCCATCTTTTCTGTTCTTTTTACATTCTTTCTAATCCACACTCCTTTGTCCTATATATATCACCCCTTGTAACAAGGTTTTAAGGGGACCATGTTAGCTCCCCTCCACCAATCTTATCAAAAGAAGTGATGCTAAAGTAATAAATTGATGGCACTATGCATATCTCTTAAACCTTTCAAACATTCAAGTCAAATCCAAACACAAACACAATGCCTCTAAATGAGTGATCCATATGCATAGGAATAATTTTCAAACTATACGAGCTTTGTAACCGTACTTGACACAAAACTCTCCTAAATCCCCATGAGAGATAAATACCAATAAGGAGTCCTCCAATAGGCATATAAAAATAGAGATAAAAATCAACTCATTAGAATATAAAAATTGAATCAAGAATTAACGCAACAAACACCACTAAAAAGCTCGGTCTCCTTATGTCAAAGTTTCCTCAAATCGTCCAAGGATATATTTTTTAGCTTGTTTAAACTAAAGCCCACCTACACTAATTTTGCAAATTGCAAAATTCATTGATTTAGTAAAGGTCAGAAATAGCTAATCCTATAACTTGTCGTATTTCAAAGGACTCGATGAAATGAAAATATATAAGATGAATTGAAAATATAGCCTATTGTATAGTCTAATTGTGCAACCTTCAACGCTCAAGCCTCCTATCACCTATAAGTAATGGAACAAATAATTTGAACATTGTCACCGTCTAGAATGCATAAGAATTTGACAAGAAGGATTTCTATTTATTCATGTAGTTTTAGTTCTACAATGAATACTAGTTCATCTTTCATTTACTATCTGTTGTCATCTAATCTAACACTAAGGACCATAAACAAAAGAAAATAGGTGAACTCATCACATTTAAGCTACACACCACCAACTAATGATTGAAACTCGCAGGTGCTCACATGTTACAGTCATTTCTACTTGTGAGTGGGATAGCTGAATTTTATTTTAGAAGAGGATCATGTAAAGAGCTCATTCATGATCGCAGATTATATATATGGACTTCTTCCACCTTAATTTCATATATGCGAGTCAATCCTTCAGCAAGGAAGGCAAATAAACTGGACATATTCTTGAATTGAACAAAAATATTAACAGGCTACCAAGGCTACTCTTGTCAGGCACAAATTGTTAATACTTTATAAATACAGCAATAGAATCGATACAGATTAGGGGGACATGGTAGATGCAGGCAGCATCCTACTCTTACTCGTATTGAAAAAGATCGAATTTTCCCCCTTCTCTCGATTCAAGTGGGATGAGAGATTTTAGGATAAGGACTATTGTTTCCATGAAGCTTTAATAGATATCTATACAGCTAAACCCTGTCATATCAATCCTCCAAACAATGTGATAAGAAACTACCCAACACACCCAAATTCCTCTCTTACCATCCCATGACTACGAAAATGAACTTAGAAATCAACACCATGGTTTCCCTACCTCCAAAGATCAACTCCCTTAACTTAACTAAGACATCATCATCAGGAGTCAATGATCCAATATATCCACTACAAACAACACCCCTCGCGCTGACCCTAATTCTCAGCAAACATACAACACTAAGACCATAAAATGTACTTTTGTGGGGGGGGGGGGAATGATTTCATCTTATTGAAATATCCTTGTCTTCATTGTGGCTAACAATTTAGAAAGTCCAAACAATACCTCCCCCTATGAAGTCTGCCCCTAATTCTTATTAAAGTTGTTAAAAAAAAAGGAGACTAAATTCCAGAGAAAATACTTAAATTTCATCATTTTCAATCACCCTTGATCTTCAATCCTAACTAGCAGCTTAGAATCCACCAAATTCATTTCCCTACCAGTGGTTAAATATAAAACCTTCAATCTAAAATAAATACATAAATTGGAAGGATGTTGTAGACAAATTTCTCATCTATATATACTGTTCAATCCCAATTCCCAGGGTCAGAATACAATTTTAAGAACTGAATAGACAAAACCCTATTACCACATAAATTTGCGAAATAACAACAACGGTTAAGAAATTTGCTGACCTTATTGTGTGTACCCTCCGCCACGGGCGTTATAGTCTTCTTCAACGATTTTAGTGAGATAAACGGGAGGGAAATCAGAGACATCGAAAGTGGTTTTCTCTTTCATCATCTTTTCCGCGTCGGCTTTCTTCAAAAATGTGCGGCGAATGGGTGGGCGGTTGCGGCGCTGGTCGCGGGAGAAGTACTTGATATCATAAACGGTTTCGGGATCGGAGGTGGGGACAATGGCGTTGCCGGGTTGGGTGGCCGGGCAGAAGATTCGGTACTCGGTGGCGGCGGGAACGGCCAGCTTGTACTCGGGGCTTGCGCAGGGGCCGGTTATCTCCCATGGCTTCTTAATGTACTTCCTTAGCGTTTGGACTATTGATTTTGCTGCCGATGCCATGGCGGAGCTCCGGTCTGGGAACGCCTGAGATCTGTGTTAGGTTTGTAGGAATTTTTGAGAGAAGTTCGTAAGTACCTTCGTAAAGATAGTTTTAATTAAGGGCGTCGGAATCGAGTTGCTCACATTTTGGTCAACAAAATCTATCTAATAAATATATCTAATAAAATGCAAATGATTTTGAATTTCCAGCTCACTCAATAAATCATCTGGATCGTCCAAAGTTTGAGATAAATCTCACCGTTCATACATCTATCTAATAAAATACATCTATCTATCTAATAATCTAATAATAATTTAATAAAATACAAATGACTTTAAATTTTTCGCTCACTCAATAAATTATTTTGGTCGTTCAAAATTTGAGATAAATTATATTGTCCATACAGTGCCGGAGTCACGGGACCCAGCTAGTTTATGAATATAGAATAAGGTTTCTGATTTAGCTATTGAAAAAATTCGAATAATTTATTAATTTTTGAAATTTATTAATATTTAAATTTTTATATTTTGATTTGATAATCAAAATTTTAATCGAGCAAGTACGATCCAATCTGAACTGTTTACTTATTTACAACTTTAGATTATGTTTGTCGGAATTATAATTCCAAGATTATAATTATAATATGAAGACTATTAGTCATTTTATAATTCTGAGACTAATAGTCTTAAGTTTAAATTTAAAAATAA
Source organism: Panax japonicus (assembly GCA_020205505.1). NCBI lineage: Eukaryota > Viridiplantae > Streptophyta > Magnoliopsida > Apiales > Araliaceae > Panax > Panax japonicus. The sequence continues at coordinate 62,391,099 of CM035098.1, read as the reverse complement.
AAAAGACACTCAAATTATATATAATACTTACAAACAAACGTAACTTTAATTTTAACCAACAAATACATATATGCGGAAAACATGAAATTTATCAAAATATTAACAATAAAATTTATATTGTTTAAAAAAAAAAGGTATTATACTTCCCAAGTATAGGAGAAAGTTAGTCATCCTTTCCCCATTTTCATTGATGTTTTGGAAAAATAATATATAAAGATTAAAAATATTAATAATAATTAAGTATTGTTATATATAATAATAAATTTATATTGTTACTAAATTACTACGTATGTGAATAAATAATATAAGAAAAAAAATAAAACCCACACATTGTTATTCTAACTTAATCTTTATAGTTTTAGGTTAGTTACAATTTAAATTTGTTATAAATCAATCTACATATATATTATTTGTGACAACCCCAAAATAGGTCCATTCCATCCAACCCATTCTGAGTCGCCAAATACATGGTACAGAAAACAACTACAACTTTATTACAACAATTGTCGTGCAAAATACAACAACACATATGCTGTGAGTTTGTATACAAATATATATCAACTGTGACTCATGTCCCAACCGTGAACAGCACCTCATAATGACACCTTACATAAAGGTATAGTCGAAAACTGTTTTAGAAATTAGAATCTTTGGGAAGTGCTCAAGGAAACCTACGTACATGGGAGACCATGCTTCTAGGTTATAATAGATATCATATGGCCACAGAATTATCCTTGGTTGACCCAATAGACCCCAAAGAAAAACAAGAAGATTACTATTATATTCTTCCCAGTGGCAAGTCTTTTCCTGACATATCATTATCTCAACTGTCTCTAATTGAGAGTTATATTCCAAATAGACTCCAAGATCATATAGATAGTGCTGGTAGATATACTCAGCAAGTGGATGAGCACATCCATGTCTTATGATGACACGAGGTGATATGTCATTAGACATCTTGTATGACAGTGGCAAAACACCCTTCCAAGTTAAATTCACCTCACCCTCAACATCTATAGACCACCGTTCTATTCCCTTGTTATTTCCCCCGCTCGACCCAGCTACACTCATATTACCTGAAAGGAATTGTGAAGCAAAAGAGTTAGCACAACTAGCTCAGTAAAGAATATCATGACTAAAGATAAATAAATTATCAATAGCCTTCAACAGTAATAAATCAGAGATTTAGAACATATGGTATATGATTCTAAAAAATTCAACCATAGTTGCAGCGGAACGAGCAATCCATTAGAAGAGTCAAATAGACTATAAAGTCTATTATCTTCTCCATGTTAAAAGTCCATCAACAATGTTTTATCCCTATAACATCAATCAACAATTCCTGTCCACAATCACATGTATAACTCATAATCGTAATTGTTGTTCTAAATTCCTTTCCTCATCCAATACAAAGATAATTTTTATCACCTGAAACATCAAAGATCATGGTTATACTAAATCACAGTTCATGTTCATAATCATACTAATAAATTCATCTTTGCACTACGGCCAAAGATATACATCAATAAGTCATCTTTGCACTACATGTAAGACCCCAAATAATTAATAAATGAAATTTAATTTCCTTTAATTATTGATTAATGAGGATAATTATGGGTAAAATATGTAAATATTTCAAAATATACAAGTGGTTATAAAATATTCATTGTTGTCGGGGAATATTCGTTTGGTCGTGGAATATTCGTACTGTCGGGGAATATTCGTACGACGGCGCAGCCATGTGTGGGCCCCATAACAGAAAGTGATTGGAGGAAGAAAACGACAAATATAAGTTGTTTAAAAATAACGGCGTAGTTGTTACCGTTTACACTGTTGGAATACCCGGCGGTTAAAATACAATAATACGCGTTGTTGCACAGTAGCACACGGTATTGCACAGTATTTTAAATTATTGATCCTTACGTAAGAAGGCACTACTCAATAATTTCTACAGGAGTTACTGTTCATTACTTTATTGATTCAATAATTGCTGCGTTGATATTTATATTATTATTGTTTCAATAATTGTCACTGCATAGTATTTTCCATTATCAGATCAATAATTCATATTATTTGAATAATATTATCAGATAACATTATTGGCAATGTCTAGAAAGTTCTGTCTAAGGAGAGGTTTGGTCACCTAATTGCGCGCCAGTAAGGAGAAATCCTTATTGGAAAGCCCCCTCTTTCCTGGGAACGGCCTGGTTGTCATAGTTGTGATTCTGTAATATTATTTATAAATAATTAATTATTGATTTATATGATAAATATTTATTTGATGGATTTATTTATTTTATGCGGTTAAAAATGAAGGAATTTTAGCATGAAATAATTGTTGAAAGTTTGACATATTTTTGTGGAATTACAGCTCTGATAAAATATTCATTCAATTATATTATTATTATATGTTATAATTGTTTAAATAATAATAGTATTATAATATATATACGCATGTGGTTAATTAGATATGCAAGATGTATTTGAATACCTTGTGGCTAGCATGATTTTGGTTGGTGGGAATGGTGGGTGAGAATTTCCTGCAAACTCTTGATTGTCAAATGTGTTACAGGAGCTTTAGTTTTATTTTTTCAAAGATTCATGCCTTGTCTTTTTTTTCAAAGTTGGCTGGTTTTTTTTCTTTCCTGCAACATGTTTTTCAAAAGGTGGCCTCCACCCATATGGAAAAAAATGAGTATGTTAGGCAGAAGAAGAAATTGTAGGCGTCTGTCTCTTTTCCTCCGTTTCTATAAATAGGGGGTAACCCCTCCTTCCTCATCACACCATCTTCATAATCAGAATTTTTCTATCGTATTGTGAGTATTTTCTTGAGTATAAGAATATTTTGAGCGTAGTTTTTCTGCAAGATTTTCTCAGAATAATATCCGAGGTTCAATACAAATTCAGTTTTTACCAAGATAAAGGATATTATTTTTTTTCCTTTCATACTCCATATTATGTAAGCAATATTATTTCATCTCGTATTCTTAAAATTTGAACTTACTATGGTAAGTATTGCTTCTATAATTCCTGAAATGATTAGAAATTTCGTTTCATCTAATATCATTTCATAAGAATATTGGTCTGAAATTTTTATCAAATTTGGAACTTGTCATTACTGGTACTGTTCACTGGTACTGTTCATGGGTACTGTTCACGAGTACTGTTCACGGATACTGTTCATGGGTACTGTTCACGGGTACTGTTCACAAAAAAAAAAAAAATCTTTTCTTCTAAATTATCTATTGTGACCCTTATTCTTAAAGTTTAATCCATGTTTTGATTTTCATCATCCTCAGTCCCAAATGGTGATACCAATGAATATCTTTGGCATGTAGTGCAAAGATGAATGATTAACTAATGAATATCTTTGGCCGTAGTGCAAAGATGAACAGGTGTTTAGATGAACATGACCAACAAATGAATATCCTTGGCCTGTAGTGCAAGGATGAATATATGATACAAGATGTGCATTGATTGATGTTACAGGGATAAAAATAATGTTGATGGACTGTTAAATTCATAGACATTAGTAGATTTCATCCTCTACGTAACTCTTCTATGAATTAATATTTTCTGCTGCGAATATTGATTTAAAACTTGTTGTCTATTGTATTCTATCAGATTTTTCCCTGTTGAAGACTAACGATAATTTGTTGTATATTATCCTAGTCATAATATTCTTTACTGAGCTAGTTGAGCTCACCCTTTTCCTTTTTGTTCCATTTTCTTCTCAGGAGACGAGAATATAGCAGGTACGAGTCGGGGTATGAATTGATGGTTCTTGAGAGAGTTGTTTAGTAGTCCTCACCATTTTTGTAAAATAATATATCAATAATTGTATTGAGGACATAGTTGGGTATGTATATTATCTAGATGACAATGTTTGTATTCAAACTCACAGTTTATGGGTTGTAAAAGTTGTAGTTGTTTCTGTACTATGTATTTGGCGACTCAAAATGGGTTGGATGGAATGGACCTATTTTGGGGGCGTCACAGTTGGTATCAGAGCTTAGGGATATGATCTCTGGCGGAGATCGGGGAATAGAACTAGGAGGGGAGAGACGAGTAAATCCTTCGCTAGTGTGTTCTACCTAAGCTTATTTGTTAGTTGGTCAGTATATAGGGATATTATGTGATATATTGATTTCCTTAATTAACCCTTGTTTTATGACAGTATTTGAGAATGTCGACTGAGAATATTAACAATGGAAATGAGACCGTGGAGACGCCTGTACTCACCAACGAGGAGAACGTGCAACAGGCTGGCAATGTTCCTCCTGTGAACAACACCACTGATCAGACAATGAACGACGCAATGTTTAGAAGCTTTTTGCAGTTCATGCAAAATCAGACGAGGGAGACTCATGTTCAAAATACAGGAGGAAATGATAACAATTCACGGGTTGTCACAGCCAAGCAGTTCAAAGAGTTGGGACCACCAGAATTTAAGAGAAAGCCGGATCCGATCATGGCGGAGACATGGGTCAAGCAAATTACCAAGATATTCGATGTCTTGGGATGCACAGAGGAACAGAAGGTTCCATTCGCCACCTTTATGTTCCGTGGCGAGGCAGACTACTGGTGGGAGTCTGTGAAACGTACCCATCCAGCCGCACTCAGCATGTCTTGGGAGACGTTTCAGAAACTATTTAATGACAAATATTTTCCTGAAAGTGTTCGTCATATGAAGGAAGTGGAGTTCATCAGATTAGAACAAAATAACATGACGGTGTCTCAGTACGAGGCAAAGTTTGCAGAGTTATCCAGGTTTGCACCTCATTTGGTGGAGAATGAGGAACGTATGACGCGGATGTTTCTGAGAGGTTTGAAACCCGGCATACGACAATATCTCATCTCTCATAAATTTTCTCTCTATTCAGATGTTGTTAACAGGGCTCAATTGTTGGAGCGAGATAACGAGTACGGTCAACCGAGGTACCACAATCAGGATCATACCAGAGATAGCAGTCAACAAAATAACGATAACCAGTGGAGAAAGAAAAAGATGGACAAAAATGGTAACCACTTTGGTGGTAATCATGGCCATGAAAATAGAAGAAGCGAGTCAGGAGGAGATTTTAAAAAGAGGAGATTTAACAACGACCATGTGAAGACGACAGTGCCGGCAGCAACTGGTTATAAGGGAGGAGAAAGACCACCGGTTATATGCTATAAGTGCGGGAAAGAGGGACATATCAGTCCAAACTGCCCACAACAGTTTAAGGTATGCTATAATTGTGGAAAGGAAGGACATATCGCTCGAGACTGTACGGTAACGAAACCTAGTTCAGCGGGGACGGTGACTCAAAAGACTATCCCAGAAAAGCCAAAGTCAATGGTTCTTGGAAGAGCGTTTGTTGTGACTGGTCAACATGCGAGGAACCCAAACGAGGTGATCACGGGTAAGCTATTTATAAATTCTTGCGAAGTTTATACCTTACTAGATACCGGTGCTACCCATTCATTTATCTGTCCTGCTTGTGCTCAACGTTTAAACTTGACTCCGGAGAAATTAGACTTTGACTTATCTGTGGAAACTCCGTTAGGAGAAACTTTCATCACATCCACTGTTTATAAATCTTGTTTGATTCAAGTTGGCACCATCACCTTACCTGTTGACCTTATCTCTTTAAAGATACTTGCTTTTGATGTGATTTTAGGGATTGATTGGTTAACTACTCATCATGCCAAAATTGATTGTTTTCGTAAGGTTGTTAGTTTTCATATTCCTAATCAACCTGTTGTTCGAATTCAGGCAACTAAACCATTAAAATCAATCAATGTCATATCTAATCATAAAGCTATTCGTTTATTGAAAAACGGATGTCAAGCTTTCTTAGCCCATGTTATGGATTTGAATAAAGACACGTCAAAATTGAATAATATTCCTGTTGTTATTGACTTTCCTGACGTATTTCCTGAAGAACTTCCCGGTCTACCCCCAGAACGTGAAGTTGAATTCTTTATTGATCTTGAACCTGGTACAAAGCCCATTTCTAAAACCCCATATCGAATGGCTCCTATTGAACTTCAGGAGTTAAAAGTCCAACTACAGGAGTTATTGGACATCGGTTTCATTCGTCCTAGTACATCTCCTTGGGGTGCTCCTGTTTTATTCGTAAAGAAGAAAGACGGGAGTATGCGACTTTGTATTGATTATCGGGAATTGAACCATGTCACCATCAAGAATAGGTATCCTCTACCTCGTATTGATGACTTGTTTGACCAGTTACAAGGAGCACAATTCTTTTCAAAAATCGATCTTCGTTCTGGATATCATCAGCTGAAAATTAGAACTAAGGATATTCCAAAGACTGCCTTCAGAACTCGGTATGGGCATTATGAATTCTTAGTCATGTCTTTTGGATTGACTAATGCTCCTGCTACTTTCATTGATATGATGAACCGAGTATTCAAGGATTATTTGGATCAATTCGTTGTTGTCTTTATTGATGACATCCTCATATATTCCAAAAGCCGTGAAGATCATGAGCACCATTTGAAGCTGGTACTCCAAAGGCTTCGTGAAAACAAGTTATATGCTAAGTTGAAGAAATGCGAGTTCTGGCTTGAGGAAGTAGCATTCCTTGGGCACGTGGTGTCAAAAAAATGGAGTATCTGTTGACCCGACGAAGATTGAAGCAATACAAAGTTGGGAGCAACCGAAGTCGGTCACTGAAGTACGTAGCTTTTTGGGCTTAGCTGGTTATTATCGGAGATTCGTGGAAGGGTTTTCTCGAATCGCTACTCCGTTAACTCATCTAACTCGGAAGGATACAAAATTCATTTGGAGCGAGGAATGCGAGAAGAGTTTCCAAGAGCTTAAAAGGAGACTTATTTCGGCACCTGTTCTAACAATACCATCTGGTTCGGATGGATTTGTTATCTACAGCGATGCTTCAGGCAAAGGGTTAGGCTGTGTTCTCATGCAACATGGAAAAGTCATAGCCTATGCCTCGCGACAACTTAAAGAATATGAGAGGAATTATCCTACTCATGATCTAGAATTGGCAGCAGTCGTTTTCGCGCTAAAGATCTGGAGGCACTATTTATATGGGAAGAAAGTGGAGATATATTCAGACCATAAAAGCCTCAAATATTTCTTCACTCAAAAAGAACTCAACATGCGGCAGCGACGTTGGCTCGAGCTATTAAAAGACTACGACCACACTATTCAATACCATCCTGGAAAAGCAAACGTGGTAGCTGACGCGTTGAGTAGAAGATCATATGCAGGAACAAGTGCGATGATGTCAAGTATACGCATAGAGCCAACTTTAATAGAAAAAGTTAAGGTTGCTCAAGCCACCGATCCGGAGCTGATGCATATGAAGACGAAAGTACAAGAAGGTGCCATTCCAGAAGCGAGAATTGATGAAGAAGGAATACTTCGAGTCCACTCCAGACTTTGTGTTCCTAACGATTTTGATTTGAAGTACAAGATCATAATGGAGGCACACAATACACCGTTTGCAATTCATCCTGGAAGTACCAAAATGTATCGTGACCTTCGACATACATTTTGGTGGAACAATATGAAGAGAGAGATTGCAAAGTTTATTTCAACGTGTTTAACTTGTCAACGTGTAAAGGCGGAGCATCAAGTGCCAAAGGGTCCATTGCAACCACTTGAGATTCCGAAATGGAAGTGGGAACACATTACTATGGATTTCGTTACGGGTCTTCCTACGGTTTCTCAAGGCATCAATGCTATTTGGGTTATTGTTGATAGATTAACCAAGTCTGCTCATTTCTTGCCGATACGGGAGACTTATTCCCTTGAACGTCTTGCTCAAATGTACGTAAATGAGATTGTAAGATTGCATGGCATGCCAGTATCCATAGTTTCGGATCGTGACCCAAGATTTACTTCAAGATTTTGGGTTAGCTTGCAAAAAGCTATGGGTACGGAGTTACGATTCAGTTCGGCATACCATCCTCAAACGGACGGACAATCAGAGAGGACTATTCAAACTCTTGAAGATTTATTAAGACTCTGTGTCCTAGACTTCAAGGGCAGTTGGGATAAATATTTACCATTGGTGGAATTCTCCTACAACAACAGTTATCAGGCAAGCATTGGTGTGGCCCCATTTGAAGCATTGTATGGACGAAAGTGTCGCTCTCCAGTATGTTGGGACGAGGTGGGTGAAGCAACATTGTTGGGACCCGAGTTAGTACGTATGACTACGGAGAAGATCCAAACGATTCGACAACGTATACAAACGGCACAAGATCGACAAAAGAGTTATGCGGATCTTCATCGAAAGGACGTAGAATTTAGTGTTGGGGATCATGTATTGTTGCGTGTTGCCCCGTGGAAGGGAGTTACAAGATTCGGAAAGAGAGGAAAGCTTAATCCACGATTTATTGGTCCGTTTCAAATTCTTGATCGAGTAGGTAATGTAGCCTATAGACTCGCGTTACCTCCAAGTATGTCTCGTGTTCATAATGTTTTTCATATATCTGTGCTTCGTAAATATGTGAAAGACCCGAACCACGTCATTGAGTTAGAACCGGACGAGATAGCCGAAGATTTAACGTATGAGGAGGTACCTGTCAAGATCTTGGATAGGAAGGAACATGTCCTACGCACGAAGGTAATACCACAAGTTAAAGTTTTGTGGAGGAATCATGCTATAGAGGAAATGACCTGGGAGTTGGAAACGGAAATGAAAGCGAGGTATCCTCACCTTTTAGAAACACCAGGTACGTATGTCAATTTCGAGGACGAAATTTCATAAGGAGGGGAGGTTGTAAGACCCCAAATAATTAATAAATGAAATTTAATTTCCTTTAATTATTATTTTGAATAGTAAGGGTTGATTTGATTAATGAGGATAATTATGGGTAAAATATACAAATATTTCAAAATATACAAGTGGTTATAAAATATTCATTGTTGTCGGGGAATATTCGTTTGGTCGTGGAATATTCGTACTGTCGGGGAATATTCGTACGACGGCGCAGCCATGTGTGGGCCCCATAACAGAAAGCGATTGGAGGAAGAAAACGACAAATATAAGTTGTTTAAAAATAACGGCGTAGTTGTTACCGTTTACACTGTTGGAATACCCGGCGGTTAAAATACAGTAATACGCGTTGTTGCACAGTAGCACACGGTATTGCACAGTATTTTGAATTATTGATCCTTACGTAAGAAGGCACTACTCAATAATTTCTACAGGAGTTACTGTTCATTACTTTATTGATTCAATAATTGCTGCGTTGATATTTATATTATTATTGTTTCAATAATTGTCACTGCATAGTATTTTCCATTATCAGATCAATAATTCATATTATTTGAATAATATTATCAGATAACATTATTGGCAATGTCTAGAAAGTTCTGTCTAAGGAGAGGTTTGGTCACCTAATTGCGCGCCAGTAAGGAGAAATCCTTATTGGAAAGCCCCCTCTTTCCGGGGAACGGCCTGGTTGTCATAGTTGTGATTCTGTAATATTATTTATAAATAATTAATTATTGATTTATATGATAAATATTTATTTGATGGATTTATTTATTTTATGCAGTTAAAAATGAAGGAATTTTAGCATGAAATAATTGTTGAAAGTTTGGCATATTTTTGTGGAATTACAGCTCTGATAAAATATTCATTCAATTATATTATTATTATATGTTATAATTGTTTAAATAATAATAGTATTATAATATATATACGCATGTGGTTAATTAGATATGCAAGATGTATTTGAATACCTTGTGGCTAGCATGATTTTGGTTGGTGGGAATGGTGGGTGAGAATTTCCTGCACACTCTTGATTGTCAAATGTGTTACAGGAGCTTTAGTTTTATTTTTTCAAAGATTCATGCCTTGTCTTTTTTTTCAAAGTTGGCTGGTTTTTTTTCTTTCCTGCAACATGTTTTTCAAAAGGTGGCCTCCACCCATATGGAAAAAAATGAGTATGTTAGGCAGAAGAAGAAATTGTAGGCGTCTGTCTCTTTTCCTCCGTTTCTATAAATAGGGGGTAACCCCTCCTTCCTCATCACACCATCTTCATAATCAGAATTTTTCTATCGTATTGTGAGTATTTTCTTGAGTATAAGAATATTTTGAGCGTAGTTTTTCTGCAAGATTTTCTCAGAATAATATCCGAGGTTCCAGACAAATTCAGTTTTTACCAAGATAAAGGATATTATTTTTTTTTTTCAATACTCATGAGAAATATTATTTCCTTTCATACTCCATATTATGTAAGCAATATTATTTCATCTCGTATTCTTAAAATTTGAACTTACTATGGTAAGTATTGCTTCTATAATTCCTGAAATGATTAGAAATTTCGTTTCATCTAATATCATTTCATAAGAATATTGGTCTGAAATTTTTATCAAATTTGGAACTTGTCATTACTGGTACTGTTCACTGGTACTGTTCATGGGTACTGTTCACGAGTACTGTTCACGGATACTGTTCATGGGTACTGTTCACGGGTACTGTTCACAAAAAAAAAAAATCTTTTCTTCTAAATTATCTATTGTGACCCTTATTCTTAAAGTTTAATCCATGTTTTGATTTTCATCATCCTCAGTCCCAAATGGTGATACCAATGAATATCTTTGGCATGTAGTGCAAAGATGAATGATTAACTAATGAATATCTTTGGCCGTAGTGCAAAGATGAACAGGTGTTTAGATGAACATGACCAACAAATGAATATCCTTGGCCTGTAGTGCAAGGATGAATATATGATACAAGATGTGCATTGATTGATGTTACAGGGATAAAAATACTGTTGATGGACTGTTAAATTCATAGACATTAGTAGATTTCATCCTCTACGTAACTCTTCTATGAATTAATATTTTCCGCTGCGAATATTGATTTAAAACTTGTTGTCTATTGTATTCTATCAGATTTTTCCCTGTTGAAGACTAACGATAATTTGTTGTATATTATCCTAGTCATAATATTCTTTACTGAGCTAGTTGAGCTCACCCTTTTCCTTTTTGTTCCATTTTCTTCTCAGGAGACGAGAATATAGCAGGTACGAGTCGGTGTATGAATTGATGGTTCTTGAGAGAGTTGTTTAGTAGTCCTCACCATTTTTGTAAAATAATATATCAATAATTGTATTGAGGACATAGTTGGGTATGTATATTGTCTAGATGACAATGTTTGTATTCAAACTCACAGTTTATGGGTTGTAAAAGTTGTAGTTGTTTCTGTACCATGTATTTGGCGACTCAAAATGGGTTGGATGGAATGGACCTATTTTGGGGGCATCACACTACAGGCCAAAGATATACATCAATAAGTCATCTTTGCACTACAGGCCAAAGATATTCATCAACAAGTCATCTTTGCACTACAGGCCAAAGATATTCATCAACAAGTCATCTTTGCACTACAGGCCAAAGATATTCATCAGTTGGTCATGTTCATCTAAACACCTGTTCATCTTTGCACTACGGGCCAAAAATATTCATCATAAATCATTCATCTTTGCACTACAGGCCAAAGATATTCACTTATATCATCATTTAGGACTGAGGATGATGAAAAAATATTTTTAAAGAAACGAATCCTGTGAAATAAAATGACAAGGACTAAGGATTAAGGATTCGTACTTTATTTTATCCATGTCCAAAAATACCTCAAAAATAATCATAGTGGTGTAAAATTCAAGAATGATCAAAACATGGATACAATCAAAGCTAGTATCCACAATAGATATTTTAGACGAAAAGGGAAAATTTTCATTTTTCGATGAATAGTGCCGTATACGTGAATAATAACTCTGACACCAAAAGATAGTAATTTCACAAAAAAAACATTTTCACGCTTCGTGAATAGTAACTCGTGAATAGTAACCCCGACTCAAAAAGGTAGAAATCCCACAATAAAATTCATACCAATATTTCGGTATAATAATATTGAAAGAATAATATTTTTTTTAAGCTTATAAACAATTTATTTTAATTGTTTACACTTTACTAAATAATGAATTTAATCATTCTAAAATGCCAAACTCATAAGATTTCATCACCAATAACCAAAACCCTCATCAAAAATCTGCATATACCTCATATATGATTCTCAAGCCATAAAATTATATTTTCCAATTTTCTTACTTCACATAACATATTTAATTCATTTACTCATAACTAGAATATTTTCATGAAAAATACTAAATCAGTTCCAAAAATATTTCTTTTCTGGGATTTAGCAGAATATAGTCCTATATTGAACATATATTTTTCTCAAAATTTTTAAAAGTCATTTACTATTTTTCATATGGCCAAAACCACCGAATATTTAAACATTTATCATAAATTGTACTTTTATCTAAAAATTTCGAAATTCACAGGGTATACTGATATCATATTGATGTACTCCCAATAAAAATTTCATCAATTTTGGAGTTAACCACAAGGAGTTATAAGCGATTACTTTTAAAAATAGTCTTTTCTCATAAAATCCATAACTCTTAATCTATACATCCAACAATCGCCATTTTTGGACACAATCTACAAAACTCATCAAAATATCATTTCAAATTTTTCCAGAATTTTTGAAGGTTCAGAAGAATTTGGAAATAATAACCCTTAAAATCCCTTATTATCCCTTACCTCAAAAGAGCAGTACCTCTGACTGGAATAACGCTGAACGAACTTGCACCGTATAGCAATACTCAAAGTATACTCAAAATACTCACAAGAATACGCTCGATAATACAGAGAGAGAAAACTTTTGTTTCTGGTGTGTTTTTTCAATTATAACCTAAGCACCCTATTTATAGGAAATTGCTTAGAACACCAAAGCAGAAAATTTAATAAAATATAATATATTAAATTAAATCATACGCATACTTGGAAAACTTATATCAGCACATTTACATCACATTCAAGACCCACTCAACTCACCAAAAACGTTTTTTGTATTTAAATTATTTTAAACTTCCAAAAATCAATTATTTCGGAGCTTCAGAACTTCAATAATTCATAATAAATAGCCCTTTTGTCAGAAAATTCGAATCTCGCGTGTTTTTATAGGAAATTCAATTCTCTACAACTTTGTAGAAGAAAGTTTTTCCAAATTCCAAATAGAAATTGACCGAAATCCACAAACGGGCAATTTTACAAGCTATAATCAAATTTTCAGTCAAGAAATAGGTCTACCGACACACAAAATCTGTTTTTAATATTTATTGCAACAAAAATACTCTTCTTCCACATATACTCATATATCCCACAATCATCGTAAAAAATATCATCATTATTATATTATTAAAATATAATAATATATTTAAATTAATTATTTTATCAGAAAAAGATAAAATATTAATTTTCAACAATTGTCACATTAAAAATTTTCTCCATCTATATCCACATAAAATCAATATTTTTCTCATCATATAAATCATTAATTAATTATTCACAAATAATATTACAGAATCACAATATTAACAACCAGGCTGTTCCCAGGAAAGAGGGGGCTTTCCAATAAGAATTTCTCCTTACTGGCGCACAATTAGATGACCAAACCTCTCCTTAGACAGAACTTTCTAGACATTGCTAATAATGTTATCTAATAATATTATTCAGATAATATGAATTATTGCTTCGATAATGAAAAATACTGTATAATGACAATTATTGAAACAAAAGCAATATAAAATATCAACGCAACAATTATTGAACCAATAAAATAAAATACTGAATAATAATTACTGTAACCATTATTGAGTAGTGCCTTCTTACGTAAGAGTCAATAATTGGTGCAATATCGTGTGCTACTGTTCAACAACGCGTATTACTTTACTTTACCCACCGGGTATTCCAACAGTGTTAACAGTAACAACTACGCCGTTATTTTTTAAAAACTTTAATTTATCGTTTTCTTAATCCGACAGTTATTCTGTTACGGGGCCCACAAAAGGCTGCGCCGTCGTACGAATATTCCCCGACAGAAAGAATATTCCACGACCAAACGAATATTCCCCGACAACAATGAGTATTTTATAATCACTTGCTTATTTTGAAAAAAAAAATTCATATATCACCCTTAACTTTAACTTTCTATCAATTTAACCATTTACTAAATTGTAATTATAAGAAAAATTGAATATTTTATTTCATAAAATTCGGGGTCTTACATTATTTATTCTAATATTTTATGTTAATAATAAAATTAAATTTAAAATTTTAATATCATCTCTTTAAAAATTAGAACAAAAGATATTATTAATCTGATGGATTAAATAAAATATAAAACTTATTATGGACCAATAGTCTATGTATTTTGGTTATTATGTTCCACTTTTGTTTTGCTTTATTAAAAAGTTATTATAATTCCTCCTCTAATAGGATTCTGCTTTCTTTTTCATATTTCTCTTCCGAATGAACCTCAGCTTCTCCTATATAAAAGAATCAATACTGAAGGAAATAATAAGAACTTCTCTCTAAAGAATTTCTCAATTCATCTTCTCTTACTTATTCTCTCTAAATTTATGCAGCAATTATAAGAGTATCTTTATATACTTTGCTAAAGGTTTATAACACGTTATTAGCACGAGGCTCTAACCAACTGAGAAGGTAAAATTAAATTCTTGCAATTTATTATTATATTACAGGGTTGGCTATGCCACCAATAATATAATTTTATTCTTATAATTGCCTTTAAATTCTTGCAATTTATTATTATACTAACGATTTGACTATACCACCAATAGTAAAATATTATTCTTACAATTGGTCTAGCTTTGCCGCCTATTATATTAACTGTCAAGTTATATTTATGTTTTATTGTCCATTTTTAAATTCTATTATTTACAGTGGTATCATCTATCCTTCTTGATCTTATAAGACTTGGTGGGAACCTTTTTATCGCTTATTAAATTATGGGAATAACCTGTATATGTGAAATACCGTATACCTGGTGAATAATCCTTTGTATTCATTTCTTATTAAATTGTTGGAATAACATGTATACGCGGACTACCCTATACTTGGTGAAATTCTTCTGTTATTCCATTCTTTATTATTATGTTGGAATAACTTGTTTATGCGAAGTACCGCATACATGGTGAAATTCTTCTATTATTTCGTTCTTTATTATTTTGTCAGAATATCTTGCATGTGCGTTTACGCCGGACCTCGTTCCATTATTTATTATTCTGTCGGAATATCATGTCTGTGCATTTACGCCGGACCTGGTTCCATTATTTATTATTCTGTTGAAATATCATGTCTGTGCGAATTACGCATAACCTGGTTCCATTCTTTATTATTCTGTTGGAATAACCTGTCTATGTGGATTACCGCATGCATGGTGAATGACCTTTCATATTAATTCTTTATTAAATTATGGAAATGATCTGTCGACGTGTATTTTCGCATGGCGGGTAAAGATCCATTTGCAGTTTTGTATATATATATATTTTTTTATAATTGTATATACACATTAACGAGTGCATATTCTTTTTACTAAGATAATATGCTAATAACATATATATATATATAAGAATATTTATATTATTTATATTTGCACTTTATCACTACTTGAAGTCGCGATTTAGTTTATTTTGCAATTATTTATTGTTTTAATAAATAATAATTGTGTTTTAAGCCATAATAGATGGCAAATTTGGCAAAAATAAATTTTTCTATTTTAAAAATTTTTGGAGACAACTATTTGGCTTGGACACTTGATGCAGAATTGCAGCTTAGTGCAAATGAGTTAGAAAAGATAATTACGGAATATAGTTTCAATGTTTATAGAATAACCTCTACTTTGACTTTATGTGGAGATCTAGTTTCTGAAACCCAAATATTAGAAAAAATGCTCTTAACTTTTCATCACACCAACATGATTCTGTCGCAACAATATAGACAAAGTAAGTTCACAAAATTCAGTGACTTATTTTCTATCCTCATTGTTGCAGAAAAGAATAATGAATTGTTGTTGAAAAACCATCATGTACGGCCAACGGGTGTTATCCCATTGTCGGATATTAACAACACGTCATTCCAACAGAATAAACGTGACAATAGATGGTCATATAATAAAAAGTCATGAGGACGAAAGAATAAACGAGGTCATCATATCAACAAATTCCAGAACCGTGACAATTCAGGCCAGCAGAAGTGGCAAGTGTCTGGATCGGATAAAAATAAAGAAAATGCAGCACCGATAAAGAACAAACCAGATGTTTATTTTAGGTGTGGGATGAATGGGCATTGATCGCGTACCTGTTGTACGCTGAGGTATCTGGTTAATTTATTACTGGAGTCTCAAAAGAACAAAGTAATGGAGGCAGAAACAAACTTTGTTAATCATCAATTGGATATTGTTGATGTTCCACCAATGACCAACAATGAGGAAAAGGTTATTGATATTACGGAACCTTCTGAAAATATCTTTTGGGATATCTTTTAATTATTGTTTTAATTAAATACCCTGCATGTATAATATTATTTGTTTTCATTCTATACGTGGTATGTGTTTCTCATGAATAAAATTATATATGAAATGTAATTTTTCTTGTTTGTATTTTTATATGTGTCAGACCATCTTTAATGAATATTTTCTCATCACTTCTACTATTTCTGAAAAAATAGAATATCCTAGAAAAACTTCACTCAATTTTTTCTGGATTAAATACTATAAAAATTAGAGCAATTGAGTCTCATACTGTTATGATTCCAAAAATCCTAGATCCCAAATTCTTTATGCTTTGGCATGAAAGACTCGGTCATCCAGGTACTTCTATGATGTGTCGTATTATTGAAAATTCTTTTGGTCATCCTCGCAAAAATAAGAAGGTTTTTCCTAGTAGTGAATTTCCTTGTGCTGCGAGTTCTCGAAAAAAAATTAATTGTTCGACCATCACCAGTAAAAGTTTATAAAGAAGCCCCAAAATTCTTAAAAAGAATTCAAGGAGACATTTGTGGACCTATTCACCCATTGTCAATTTTTTCTGGTTTTGATAGATGCTTTAACTAGATGGTCTCGTGTTTGTTTTCTCTCTTCTCAAAATTTTGCCTTCTCAAAACTTCTTACTCAAATAATCTAGTTACGGGCTCAGTTCTCGAATAATCCAATTAAGTCAATTCGACTTGATAACGCAGCTGAATTTTCATAAATGACTTTTAATAATTTTTGTATGACTATTGGAATCTCCATTGAGCATTTTGATCCTCATATTCATACACAAAATGATTTAGCTGAATTTTTGATAAAAAAAACTACAATTAATTGCACGACTATTAATGTTAAGGGCTAACTTACCTACCTCGGTTTGGGGTTATGCAATTCTTCATGTTGCAGCCATCATTCGAGTAAGACCAACGGCTCTTCATAAATTTTCTCCTCTACAGTTAGTTCTTGGACAGATACCCAACATATCACACTTTCGAGTTTTTGAAAGTGCAATATATGTTCCAATTGCACCTCCACAAAGAACTAAAATGGGAGCCCAACGAAGAAGAGGTATTTATGTTGGTTTTAATTCTCCTTCTATTATCAGATATCTTGAGCCTTTAACTGGAGATGTTTTTACTGCATGTTATGTAGATTGTCATTTTGATGAATTTGTATTTCCACCATTAGAAGGAGGGAAAGTTTTAAATAAAAACCTTCTGAAATATCATGGAATGCATCAGAATTGAATTCACTTGATCTTCGTACATGACAATGTAAAATTGAAGTTCAAAGAATTATTTGTTTATAAAATATTGCAAATCAAATGCCAGATGCATTTAATGATGCTAGAAAAATGATAAAGTCATATACGCCTGCAGTGAATACTCCAGCAGAGATAGAAATACCTATTGAAAAATCAAATCCTGAAGAATTGACAAATAAGGTAATAGAAGAATCTAAACCACACCAGAAGCGTGGAAGACCAGTTGGTGCAAAAGACACTGTACCGTGAAAATCAAAAGCAGATAAGGAAGCCCTAGAAGAGGTACAAACCGCTCTAGAAGTAGCACATATTCCAAGAGTGGGAATAACCCAAGAAGAGTTTCAAAATCTCAGTGAAGGGATAAGAGATTAACACCAAGAGATCTCAATAAATTATGTACACGATGAGAAAATACGAGATCGAAGCAAAGTCATGATTGACGATATATTTACTTTCTTTATAGCATAAGATATTACTTTAATTCCTGACACGGATCTTGAACCACAAAACGTGGAAGAATCTCAGAAAAAAAAAGATTGGCCAAAATAGAAAGATGTTATTCAAACTGAGCTACAATCTCTATTGAAAAGAGAAGTATTTGGACCAGCAGTCCAAACACCGCTGGGTGTAATCCCGGTTGAAAACAAAATCTCTATTGAAAAGAGAAGTATTTGGACCAGTAGTCCAAACAACGCTGGGTGTAATCCTAGTTGGAAACAAATGGGTATTTGTACAAAAGCGAAATGAGAAAAATAAAATTGTGAGATATAAAGTCCGACTTGTAGCTCAAGGGTTTTCACAAAAACCTGGTATTGATTATCAGGATACAGACTCTCCAGTACGTAATAGATGGAGTCACTTTTCGCTTTCTGATCGGTATGACAACCATGGAAGGTTTGGAAACACGTCTGATGGATGTTGTAACAGCATACCTATATGGCTCACTTGAAGTGAGATTTACATGAGAATCCCTTAAGCATTGAAAATGGCTGAATCACAAAGGCCCAGTCACATATATTCAATCAAATTAAAAAGCTCATTGTATGGGTTGAAACAGTATGGTCGTATGTGGTATAATCGATTTAGTGATTATTTAATAAAAGATGGATATATAAATGATCATGTATGTCCATATGTTTTTATTAAGAAATCACAAAGTAAATTTTCCATCATTGCTGTATATGTGGATGATTTAAATTTTGTAGGTACTCCTGAAGAACTGCTATTTATTTTAAAGATGAATTTGAAATGAAAGATCTTGAAAAGACAAAATTCTGTTTGGGAATACAAGTGGAGCATTTAGCATCTAGAATTTTTGTTAATCAATACACATATGTTGAAAAGATTCTCAGTCGTTTTCATATGGATAAAGCTCATCCTTTGACTACCCCGATGGTTGTTCGATCTTTAGAAGTTGATAAAGATCCATTTTGGCCTCTAGAAAGCGGGGAAGAAGTTCTTGGACCTGAAGTTCCATGCCTAAATGCAATGGACGAAGTTCTTGGACCTGAAGTTCTATACCTAAGTGCAATGGAAGAAGTTCTTGGACCTGAAGTTCCATACCTAAGTGCAATAGGTGCTCTTATGTATCTTACAAACTGTACACGACCTGATATTAATTTTGCTGTCAACTTGTTAGCAATATACAGTTCTTCTCTGACTAAGAGACATTGGGATGAGATCAAACACATTTTGAGATACCTTCATGGAAGTATAGATCTTGGGTTATTTTATCCAAGAAATTCAACGTCGCGGTTGGTTGGATATGCCGATGCAAGATATTTATCAGATTCACACAATGGAAGATCACAAACAGGTTATGTATTTACATATTGTGACACGGCTATATCCTGAAAATCCACAAAGCAAACCATGACAGCTACATCTTCAAATCACTCAGAGATTCTCGCTATACATGAAGTAAGCAGAGAGTGTGTTTGGTTGAGATCAATTATTCAGCATATTCAAAAATTATGTGGATTACCATCAATCAAAGACATTCTTACAATTGCATTGTTCAACTTAGAGGATGGTATATCAAGAGAGATAGAACAAAGCACATTTCACCTAAATTTTTCTTCACACATGAGCTACAAAAGAAGGGTGATATAGACGTGCATCAAATTCGATTATGTGATAATCTAGCCAACTTATTCACTAAGCCGCTACCAAAATGCAACTTTTGCAAAACTTCGGAAAGAGATCGGAATATGTCGACTGAAAAATTTATGACAACATTTCATCAAGGAGTAATGAATTCCTTTTGAGGGGAAAACTGTACTCTTTTTCCTTAGTCATGGTTTTTATCCCAATAGGTTTTTCCTGACAAGGTTTTAACGAGGCAGTCAATTAAGATATTTATGTAAAAGATATGTACTCTTTTTTCCTTCGTTAAGTTTTTTTCACTGAATTTTCTTAACAAGATTTTTAATGAGACATAATCTTCTATCGTAGGAAATCAGGTGAAGTATTATAATAATGATTCCCTCCTCTAATAGGATTCTGCTTTTCTTTTCCTACTTCTCGTCTGAATGAACCTCAGCTTCTCCTATATAAAGGAATGAATACTGAATGAAATAATAAGAATTTCTCTCTGAAGAATTTCTCTCTTCCTTTTCTCTTACTTATTCTCTCTAAATTTATACAACAATTATAAGAGTATCTTTACTTTGCTAAATTTTTATAATAAAAGTAATCTAAATATATAGTAGCTTTTAGTACTAATAATTTGATTATTGATTATATAATTGTAAAATTATAATAATACAAATACATTAATATATGATTCTTGTAATTTTGATGTATTATCATTCTTTTAAGTAGCGTATTATATTCACAAAGTATAATTAACTTAAATTCAAGTTAGTTACGAAACGAAATGATTATATAAATAAATATATAATCAACAAATAAGAAATGAGTTTAATTATATCTTAAAAACCTTAAGAAGAGAACCTGACCTAAGGTTATTCTCCCCCCAGCTGCAACATTTCTTCCCGAGTACACACTCCTCTTTCGTGCTCCAACTGTTCTTCACTCTCTCTTTATCTCGCTCTTATAAGGGCAGTCAGAGCAGGTACTCTCTCTGTAAATCTCACCATCACCACACTCATTTTGTCTTAAATTTGAAATTATACCCGGAGGTAAAATTCGTAAATTATTTATTTTTAGTACATAAATTATGGACTTCAATTTGGTTTCTTCTATTCGTTGTTTATCAGTATATCATTTTCAGCTCAATCTCTCCGAGTTTTAATTCTTTTATATTTGTGCTCTTGTTTATGGTATGTGATCAGCCATTTTAACAATGGTTAATGTACCAGTTTAGCGTTTATATATATATTTTCTTTTATTTGAAATGTAAATGTTGCCTGGAATAATTTCGCGGTTAACTAGTTCTTTTTTCTTCTCGATTTTTTGTAATTTTTTTATTTTCTACCCTATCAAGTTTCATGCTTTTAGATCCAGGTCAAGTTTCATGCTTTTAGATCCAGGAATTTAATGGGAACAATCTAATCTTTGTTCAGTTTTTTAGGTTTGGTGTTTACTATAATGTTAGGGTGTTTACTTTTTAATGTTTCCCCCAACAATGTGGTAGTTTTGTGTTTAAAGAAAGAAGTCCTTTATTCTAGATGTCCATCTCACCTCCGCTAGATATATCAGTTAAATGTACTAATTTTTTTTGACTGTTTTCAACTATGCACATGAGAGTGATGTCTGGTTCAGTAAATTGTTATATCCTTGATTCCTTGCATCTCAGGTCGGCATTTCTACTAATCTTTCCTTTCTATATGGACTACATTTGGTAACTTTTGGTTTTATACATCACACATTTTATCCGTGTATGAATTGTGTGAAGGAGATCATATTTTTAAAACTCAATTTAATCATTCCCAAATTTCATCTTTTATTGGCACATTGTGGCCCACATATGAATGGTTATATTTTTATATAAGAAACTATAGATTTAATATGTGAAGATAATGTTTTATCTCATCTTTTATGGGCGCAATATATATATATACACAGACACATGCATATATATAGTGCAATGAGTAGATATATACTTCTTTCAGTTTTGATTACTTTAAACTCCTCATTTTGTACTGAGAAGGAAAAGAAAAAGAAAATCATTAAGTTTTTGTATAATATCTTATTGTTGTTTTCCAGTAAAATGGCAGTGCAAACAGAAATTCCTATTCCTCCTCCAAGTGCACAAGTGGTTGGAAATGCCTTTGTTGAGCAATACTACCATATCCTTCACCAAACACCTGAGTTGGTTTATAGATTTTATCATGATTCAAGCGTGCTAAGCCGTCCAGAACCTGATGGTATAATGACATCAGTGACGACCAAGAAAGTGAGTTTGTATGGTGCTTCTATTTCTGATTTGTCCTCTATTTGGTTTTGTTTTTTCTTTTAATTGGACCTTGTACTTGTCCCTCGTTATCTTAATTAGTTAACTTCCATCAGTACATTTATCCAAAACTGATCTAAGTAAAATTTTTATGTAAGAATTATTTGGATTGGAGTATCAACACCTTAACAAAAATGTACTAATAATACTTTGAATTTTGATTATAAAAGCCAACTGTTCTTGAGATAAATATTCACAATATATCAACCTTGGAGCAGGGTATCAATGAAAAAATATGTTCCTTGGATTACAAGAATTACAAGGCAGAGATAAAGACTGCAGATGCCCAGGACTCTTTTAAGGATGGCGTGATTGTTTTGGTAACTGGGTGCTTAACAGGTAAGGACAACCTGAGAAGAAAATTCACGCAAAGTTTTTTCCTAGCTCCACAAGACAATGGTTACTTTGTTTTTAATGATGTATTTAGGTATGTAGAAGAGGAAAATGAACCAATAGACACCAACACAGTGACAATTGAAGTAATCAATGACACCCAATCAGTGAGCCTGACCCCAGTTCCAGGTTTGATTTATTGTTTACTTTTCCATATTTTATACTGATGTTGCTTTGAGATGGCTTTTGACATTGATTTGATGTTTGATTCTAGAGCCATCTCGTGTGCTTGATCCTCCAGTACAGGAGCATGCAAAGTCACATGTTGAGGAGCTCCAAAATGGTGAGGGAAAAACTGATGACCCTATAGACAATGAGAGCCAATTAGCAAATGAAAAGGCTGCAGCGGATTCTGAACCTCAGCCAAATGAGAATCATAACTTGGAACCAGCTTCTTCTTATGCCCAGGAGGATGCTCCAAAGAAGTCGTATGCGTCCATTGTAAGTTCACAAACAAAGAAGGGAAATTCAGGGGATATCAAGGTTTACGTACCAATTAATAATTCAAGAGTGGCTCCTACACAGATTGAAAAACGTTCAGTTCGTTTAGTATCACAAGATCCAGTACCAGCTGCATCTGCCCCTAATGCCCCAGAAAGTAGCAATGCTCAGTATGAAGGTATATGCTTCATACTTGTATTTGCATAAATACAATGTGGAGTTGTGGACCTCACTTCTCTAACAAGTGTTGAGGATGCTCTGTACATGAAAACAAATTGTCATACAATTTTTCACTGAAAAGAAAGCATATCTGAGATGTGAATCTCGTTTTTTAGAACCATTTAGGTTCGCATGATTGACTCTGGATCCAAATTCTTCTTATCTTTCTTTACTCCATACAAAACATTCAATCCATATTGTAGTTACCATGTTGTACTCCTTATAGGTGATGGTCACTCCATCTATATAAAGAATTTGCCTCTAAATGTGACGGTCACTCGGCTTGAGGCAGAGTTTAAGAAATTTGGACCTATTAAGCAAGGAGGTGTTCAAGTCAGAAGTAATAAGGTAGTTTTTAATACACTAAGAATGTATATCATTGTGTTCCACTTGGGTCAGCTGTTGTTTACTCATATTCACATGTCCAGCAACAGGGATTTTGCTTTGGCTTCGTTGAATTTAAAGATTTGAACTCCATGCACAATGCAATTCAGGTGCTTTCTCTATAACTTCCCAATTTCCAAATTCTTTTTGTAATTGATTTTTATGCTGTGGCTAGTGATAGTAGGTTCTAAGATAGCCTTGTGGCTTGGGGTTAGTTACCGACCTCAGCTTAGATAAGTATATGCAAACCTCACATGATATGAAGCCGTTGAGGCTTTAGGACGTGTAACCAACTAACCAAGTAACTAATAGCCTCACAAGGAGAAGTCTACAGAAAGGTCACCCTAATACTTGAAGTGAACCGTGCTCGTGCATATCATGAACCTGTTCTGATGTGTCTAAAAACTGTAACTGAACCTAGTGTGAGGTGTCACCAGATAAATACTTATAGCTTGTAGACTAATGCTTCAATGCTTTATTGCAGCTCTAAAAGTAACATGACTGTTCTGTTTATGGGTTGTTCAAATGTGTAGTTTATCTCAAGAAACTTTTACGAATAGATAGCATCTTCTCTACCCTGTATCTGGAAAGATTTCTGACATTATTATCTATGAACCATTCCCAACATTTATCAGTTGGGATCACTTACTGTCTATGTGGCCCTAGTTAGGTTATATGTTTCCTTGTGTTCTAGTACTCTGCACCAACACAAATGTAACTTAACCTTGGTGAACTTTAAACTGGAGTTAGACTTGGAAGTGCGGACTTGGGTTCAACAGAATATATGGCATAGCTTCTTACATGGCTAGTTTTCATTTCTCAAACAAGTCATAATTTCTCTTAATTATGGAAAGGAAGATATTGGTAACTGCTGGTAAATACTTTTTAATTTCAAACAAGGCTAACTACTAAAAAATGTATGGGATATTCATCTGTTGTGAAACAATGGACTTTTTTCAAGGAGATTTCATCTGCTGGATACTGTACTCCTAACCAGTTAGTAAGATCATTTACTTATTCATGAGAGGTAAAATCACAATCCAATAGAATTGGGGGATCCCCTTCAAAAGAATGTGACAGTTGGAAATCCAAGCCTTGAAGTCATACATACATACATACTGACGTACGTACACACGCATGAGCTTGTCTATTAGTTTGTGTTTGTGTTTGTCTCTGTGTATGTGTATGTGTATGTATAACATGTCACCTACTGGTATCCAATTACAAACTATACATGACCAATGGATAAAAGGGAAAGGGTGGATACTTTTGACTGTCATATATTGGCATGTTAAATTCACTTTCAAGTTTTCCTTAGTTGGGAGGTATTGCTTAGGTAGTGAGAAATCGTCACTTTCTGCGAGACTAAAGTGTTTATCCTTTTAGATTTAAAATTTCCTCTTCAAAAGTTTATTTATGATACTCTATTTCCATTTAGTAGTATATTTGGACATATGGTACTTATCAATTTGTACGTGTATATTTATATATATAATACAGGGGAAAGGAATCTGGCTTAGCCAAGTTTAGCTAAGGCTATATAATAATTTTAATTGTATATTTATATATAATATAAGGGAAAGGTAATCTGCCTTAGCCAAGTTTAGCTAAGGCTATATAATAATTTTAATGAAAACAACATAGTTTTGTATAAAGTTTTTAATTAATGATTTTTTTTATATACTCTAAAATGGGACCTTAACCCTAAGGGGTAAAACTACGTCGTTTATTAAGTAGACTTAGCCAAGTTTAGCTAAGGCATAGCCTTTGATTTTTTTTCCCACATATATATGGTTGATGGAAAATATTTATTACATTTTTTATCAAACACTCTTTATTCAAATTTAAAAATTCCCTGTCCTTTTAAGGAGGCGGCACAAAACATCTTTATGTTGTCGGACAATACTTGGCTCCAAACTAGGTTAAAGGAATCTCCTCCTCTTTCAACCTTGTAGTGTGAAATTTTGAGAGGCTGCCATGTGCTTCAAAAAGTGTTGTGCCGCTTAAGTGACAATTCTTTAAAGCTGAACCCCCTTGAATTATCTTCTTCAAGCCTTAAACACATATTCATGATTCCTCCTGCAACAATTGACAAATAATCTAAAGAATCCTGGCTGGGGTCCTAAACATTCTTAGCCTGTTCTCTTAAGCAGGTTCATATGCATGATGAAAAGATTCAACGTTAATGTTTCTGTTTGTTAAATTACTTCATGTTTACTACAACAAATACAGTTATATGTGGTTAGAAGTTATACTCTGAATCTAGTTGGGTCAATTTTTGGTTTTGGTGAATCGAAAAATCTTGCAAACATTAGCTGGTAAGGGAGATCTACAATCTTGTACTGCGTCAGACACCCAACGAAGAAAACTTAAAAAACATCACTAATAATAGGGGGCTTGTTAAATTGTAGAATAAAGCACCATACCCATCTGAAGTTATTGCAAAAGGGATTTGATAGTTTTTTCGTAATTAAACTATAGATCTTTTCAGCCATTAGATCCCAATCTCAAAAAGAAAATGCAAGAAAATGTAGTTCTTAGGAGAGAACTGTGAAAGATGATGTGCTTTCAGTTTGGGAAGGAAACTAAGTTAACTCAGTAATTATATAATCACATGTAGTTCATAGGAGAGACCTGTGAATGATGATGTGCTTTTTGTTAGTCTCTTGAACATGTTACTTCTTGAAAATACATGTGGCTGTATTGTACTGTAGATGAAATTCCTCCAACCTAATTCAGAGCCACATATTATCCAATGTTGCCACACTACATTAAGGAAAGCTGATTATTTCAAAGATATGATTTTTTCTACCCATTTTGGAACATCTATTTTACAACTTTGAACCATTTCTTTTACCTTTAGAGTTTCGGCTCATTGTTTATTTGTAAAGAAAATTTTATCTTTCAGGCTTCACCAATAACAATTGGGGATCGTCAAGCTGCTGTTGAGATAAAGAGAACTACAACTCGAGGTAAGCAAAATTATATCAGCTGTTTGGTGTTACCATTTATCGAGTCTCCGTGGAAAAACTGTTTGGACATTTAATTTGGATGATAACATTATAATGGAAAATAAATCAATTAATTGTAATAGTTGACTTGGACTTTAAATGAAGCTGTATCAAGTCCATGGATTGGTTTTCTGCATATGATATATAGAGTTGGCCTTCCTGATGTTCTTGCAGTTGGGAGTGCACGTGGTCGTTTTCCTTCTGGACGAGGAGGATTTTGAAATGACAGCTTCAGAGGCCGTGAGAACTTTAGCAGTGGTCGGAGTTATGTGAGAAATTACTTTGGTGACTTTTCAGGGAGAGGAAGGAGTCCTGGTGGACGGACGCAGTGGAGAAGGCTATCACCAAGCAAGAGGCAGGGGGGTGCGTCGAAGTGGTCCAAGTAAAAATGCAGTGCCTGAGTGAGTATTATTGTTGAAATTTTTGGCGGCAATTGTTTTTACCAAATTCATCACTGCCAGTTTGGGCGCTTTATAAGCCGTGAAAGTCTAGTTGGTTAGGCCTAATACAAAATATAAAACTTCATTGATTCTGAAATGAGGTTGCCTCAAGAAAATGGCAATTGCATCTGGTGTAGCTTTCAGGTATTCTTTTTGACTGAAATTTTTGTAGGGGCTGCTTTTCCTCATAGAATAAAGTATTCTTTTGAGGATCTTTATGTCATTTCTCTCTTCTTTCATTTTGGTATGGGGTATCTCAAGTAGAATTCTCCGATTGTTAAGGCACTATTATGTACCTGTTGTAGATGCTAGCCAGTCAGAAAAGAAAAATATAGTCGGAAAATTTAATCATTTTTCTTGTCAGTTTTTTTTTAAAAAAATAAACAAATTTGAACTGAAAATTAAATAACATAAGATTATCTTTTATAATATATATTATACCCTCTAAATTACACACATAATAAAACTAATACAACAATAATTCAGTAACCTAAAAGTAAAATTTCAATTTAAACTTTTTTCCCTTTAAAATTCAATAACAACGAAAATTTACAAATTTATTCTATCTTTTTTTTTTCTATTATAATTAAGTGGCAAGAATATCACCTCGAAACCCTCCCAAACTGACGCGTGGTTAAGCTGCCCAATTCAAGGACTTTTAGGATTGAAAAAAGTTTTTTGTTAGGATTGGAGTCGCCCTAAAGTGTCATTTTCAAGTTCACTTTCGTCATATTCAACTGCATGCAGAATGAAATTAAAAACAATAGGGTTAAGTTCAGATGACCACCTGTGGTTTAAGCGGTTTCCCACTTAACCACCTGTAGTCCGTAAACCTACATTTAAACACCCGACCTTTTGAGGTGAAGTGAAAATGTCACATTTTCCATCTAATTTAACCGTGCGTGTAAGTCAAACGCCAAAAGCGCGTGGAAAAGGAGT
The DNA here is from genome assembly GCA_020205505.1 of Panax japonicus. Lineage (NCBI taxonomy): Eukaryota > Viridiplantae > Streptophyta > Magnoliopsida > Apiales > Araliaceae > Panax > Panax japonicus. Next base: position 62,363,197 of record CM035098.1, on the reverse strand, counting down.
ATAACACTAAAAAAAAACAGTTAAATGTCTGAATTACCCCTCATCTTCCTAAAACCTCATTCATCTCTCTCTCTCTCTCATTTCTCACTCTATTAAATCGTAAAATACTCGAGCCCTTCACTAAAGAACAGCTCCTTGAAATCGTCGAATCTGCCATCGCCCGCGACCGGGTCGCCCTCGCCTCCGTTCGCTCCATTGCCGATCGAAGATCCCTTTTCAAAAAAATTCAAAAATGAGCAGAGCTACTTGAAAGACTGCCGATAATTCTACTACTTTCTTTAGAAGCTCAAGTAATTGTTGCTCAATAACAGATCAGAAAACCCTAGATTAAGGGTTTGGATCTGATCTGGTTATCTTTGGGGATTTTTGGCTGATTCGTTATTGCTCTATTTATGTGTTCAAATAGGATGTTTTCCTATTTAATTGAAGTTCTCTGATTTCTCGTGCGTTTTAAATACTTGTGTTTTGAAGTTTTGTTGATTTAAAATTTTAGTTAGTATTAAACAATGAGCTCTGTTATCGAGTATCTCAGATTTGAGAGTGATCTTCATAACTGATGTGTTAAGCTATTAAACAATGTTTGTTTTCGGATGTTAAAAGTCCAGTTTGTTTATGAAATCGAGTTGAAGATGATGAATCTCACTGTGATTTAATCTCTTTCTGTTTATGAATGTACTTCAGTTTTTATGTTCTTAATTAATTGTTGTTGAAGTCAGGCTTTGGTAAATTCCACTAAAATTGGCATTGGAAGTCTGTTTGTTTTAGTTTTGGAATTTATTTTGTGCTCATGTAACTGAATATGATTGATATTGCTCTGGCTTTCAGTGGACTACAATTGGGGACTTATTATCTCTCCAGAATAAGTCATTGGCATCAACTAACTTGATATGCTTATTAGTTGATGAGTTCACTCAATGCTGATGGATTTATCTTATCTACAGTTGGTTGACTCGGTAGACAAGATTATGGAAAAGGATCTTAAATGGTTTTTGTCTCATCAATTTGATTGGTGTGGGTGCTTTTGGAACAGTGTATAGAGGAATTCTTGATGATAGAAGACACATAGCCGCGAAGATACTCAAACTTGAACACCATGGGGCTGCCAAGAGTTTCATAGCTGAATGTGAGGCATGGAGGAATATCAGACATCGAAATCTTGTCAAAATAATAACTACTTGTTCAAGCATTGATTATCAGGGAAATAACTTCAAGGCTGTGGTTTATGAATTCATGGCGAATGGTAGCCTAGAGGAATGGTTGCATCCAGTTTGTAGAGAAGATGGGGCACAGAATGAGCCAAGACACTTGAATACAGGCATTTGATTCTGGAGACAAGTTTAGTTCACCTTTTCTATTCTATGATTCTGTTTCAATTTTGTGACCTGATGGTTAATTTTTGTCAGCTGTAACACTATTTATGAATACAAGCATTTGATATATTCTATGATTCTCGCACTCTGGATTAACTTTGATGTAATTTTTGCATAATGAATTTGTTCTCCCACTCTGTTGTTTGTTTGTTAGAAAAACAGAGAGAGATGAACAAGCATCTCTCTTTTATATATAAGAGGGTAATTAAGTCTTTAACCTTTTAAAGTAACGGAGTTATGACAGAAAGAACGTTTTCACTTCACCTCAAAAGGTCGGGTGTTTAAATGTAGGTTTACGGACTACAGGTGGTTAAGTGGGAAACCGCTTAAACCACAGGTGGTCATCTGAACTTAACCCAAAACAATATCATCTCTTTCGTATTGCTAGTTTCCTCTCTGTTTTTCTTTTTGTTTGGTTTCTGTCGAATGGGTTTCCTTTCCTCTGTCTAATTTCAAAAATTACATTCTCCATCCAAGCTTTTACCTTCATCAAACCCAATTTCTAATAATCCAATCCCAATTAAGAGTTGGATAGGGCTCAATTTTCCAGAGAAAATCTCCTAAAATTCAACTTCCTAACCATAATTTTGATTCTGGGTTCAATCCTGGTTAAGAAAACAGAGAATTGAAGCATTTGTAACATTGCCTCAGATCTGAATGTCATTTGACTTGTAATTTATAATTTGTTTCGAGTGATTTTGATTCTTCAACCATGTTATTTTGTCCCTTCTATATTTGTTAATAATGATTTGTACAAACAACATGTTTGACAAAATTCATATGGTCATTTTACTCCTTGTACAGAATTCATATTCCGGTTTACATTGATCAATAGGTACAGCCAAAGACACCGAGGAGAGAAGCCCTACGAATTTCCAGTTTCCAATTGAGCAGAAAACTGATAAGCCAGCCGTAGCAGTTGTAATGAATCCATCATCAAAAGCTAAGATTGCTATAAAGGAAGTATAAGGAAAAAAGGATGAAGTTGATGGACATGCCGTGCGTGCGTGTGTCTACAAGAGGAGATGGGCCTAATGGTAAGAGAATACAAGGTTTCCTTCCTATACAGGTATAGTAATCGAGAGGAAGTGAGGATTGTCTGTGTTTGTCATGGTAGATATCTATCACCAGCTGAGTTTGTCGAGCATGCCACTGGTGGTGGTGGTGGCCCTTTCGTAATTCTAATGACCTTCAGAAAAACAAAACGCAGTTTGCTCAGTTAAAAGTTACACTATTAAGATTTTCATGGACTAGGAGGTTTAATTCTTATGACTGCATGAAGCCCCTATTTGGTGTAATTTACTCTTTGTGTGGAACCCAGTACTGAATGCTGTGTTTGCAGCAATGCCTCTTGAAAGTTAAGATTCAATATCGTTCTTTTCCTAGTCCTTTCAAGTTTCAATTGAGAAATGCAAGAGATGTACACCAACAGGCCCATGAAGAACAGGATAAACACACCTTGCCATTAAAATCCAGCAACATGCAGAAAGAATTCTACTCTATGATGGAAAGGAAATGCGAGAGAAAACCTGCAAAAAATCACCATCTTACCACACAGCGTGTTAACCCCTGAGAGAGAACAATAAAAAAAGCCGAGAGACGAGGGAGTGAAACCAATAAAAACAGCCGAGAGAAGAGAGTGAAACCAAAGAGACAAGGTAAACAACTTCCAACTGGTGCTCAAAACCACAGCCGATTAGGCAGCACATATAATTATAGGTTTGCTAGACTTCTTTTAGATGGAGAGCGAGTCACAAAAGTAAGTAGTTGAAATTTTGAAAGGGTTATGAAGTACAGTAATTGTCCTTCATAACCATTGCACGGTGAGAATCTTCGGTAACCACAGAAGAAACGGAACTAGAGATGTAGAGAACCACCAGCAGACTTTGGAACCCAAATCTTTTAAAGATTGTCTTGCATCAAGGTTCTAACTTAGAAGGCCAGAATAAGCAATATCTACATTTTACAACTAAGTAATCACTTGTACAATAACAAGTGCCAACTGTTCTGTAGAGATTTGTTAGGGTCTGTTGATGAAATAGACTGGCCTATAACTTAATTTGCTGCATTTGGTCATCAACATCTACCCAGAGAACAGATTGAACTCCATGATGTTTCTAGACAAATTTTCCCACTCAAGACGTTGGCTTTACGCATCTAAACTGGACCAATTCTGGAGGCTCTTAATAGTAATTTCTCATAAACATCTCTATTCTTTGCTTTTATTTAACCGAAAAAAATAAAAAAGAGATAGACGTATACAACATCAGAACAAATATCTGCATTCTTTTGTAGATCCACTGGCGAGCCCCCTAATCAGGGAAATCGGATCTAAAAATGGTGGCAGAAACTATACTACAATATACAAGCAGCTATAATTTAGACCTGAACCTCTTTAGGCAGCCCAGGGAGAGACACGATAGCACTTTTCACAAATATGCAAGGCCACAAATTACAGTTGGGCTTACCTTCTATAATGTTACAATGTCAATCAGCTGATGGCTCCTAGGTCCTGCTAACATGATGGGGGCTGAAGTTGCTTCAGCCGCCGAACTACTTGCTTCATAGTGGGCCTCGTGGAGAGAGTCTCGACAGTGCATACAACTGCCAAGTGTAATACTTCGACCAAGTCATCATGAGGACCTGCATCCCATAAACCTGCAGTGAAGAACTCTTTTGCACGTCCTTGCCTCAAGAGCATGCATGCCCAAGCAACAATATTGAAACCATTACCATAAGGAGAAAATGAGGGATCCAATGCCTTCTTGTCCGAAATTAACTCGAGCAGTACCACCCCATAACTGTAGACATCAGCTTTGTCTGAAACACGACATGTCATCGCATACTCCGGAGCAACATATCCAAAAGTCCCAGCCACACCGGTAGTAGCATGGGTTTCTGATGTTCCGAGGAGCCTGGCCAATCCAAAGTCGGACAAATAAGCATTGAAGTCATCATCCAACAAGATATTGCTAGGCTTGACATCACGATGAAGAACACGTGGCACACACTGGTCATGTAGGTAGGCTAGTGCACGTGCTATGTCCAAAGCAATCTTGTGAAGTATCCTCCAATCTACCGCTCTTGTGGACCTTTCTTGGATAAACTTCTCAAGATTACCGCCTGGCAAATAATTATATATAAGAAACATCTCTGTTTCACTGGCATGATAACCTATTAAGGTCACAAGATTGGGATGGCGGAGCCTTCCAAGTGTTTTGATTTCTGCATCAAACTGTTGAACTCCTTGGAAGCGTCCAACAGAAAGCCGTTTTATTGCCACCAAGACTCCTGGTGAAATCTCAGCCTTGTACGTTGCTCCAAAACCTCCATTTCCAATGCAGTTGCTTGCATTGAAACTCCCAGTGGCCCGCACTACATTCTCAAATGTCAGCGGAACCCCTATGTCAGTGAATACAGTAACTTCCTTTCTGGCAGACCCAGCAACTCTAGATTTTGGGTGCCATTTTCTGGTGTAGAAGAATAGGACAATGAGAGCAAGCAGAACTGACACAATGGCTGATGCAGATGTAATGGATGCAATCTCAATGGAATTGAACCCACTTCTACTGCTTTTCAAGCTTTCACTTGTAGTCGGAGCAGCAGCATAATTTTGTGAATCCCCTAGCCTTCCTTGTTGATCTGAAGATGGCCCTGCTGAAGAGAAAACACGGCAAGACTGGAGAAATGGGTTTCCAAGGACATTATTGCATTTCATTAAATTACTATTTAATGGCAATGGCCCGGATAAGTTATTGAAGGACACATTGAACGCTGACAGTGTGGTCACATTTGCCAAACCAGAGGGGAGCTGACCTGAGAATTTGTTGTTGTTTAGCATAAGATCTGTCAGGTTCCTCAAATGCACAATATTATCTGGAATCTCACCAGAGAGAGAATTTGAAGAAAGTTCAAGCACTTCTAAAGAGTGCAGCTGCCATAAGCTCGTAGGGACAGAGCCAGTCAGGTTATTACTGGCTAAAGAGAGAAACTTGAGATCTTTTATCAGACCAAGACTGCTTGGGATCGCACCTTGTAACTGATTCCAACTCATATTAAGAGCAACAAGAGAAACCCAACCTCCAAGATAAGGAATTGTTCCAGCAATCTGATTCACGGAGGTATCCAAAAGTTTGAGAGACTTGCACATTGCACCAATGTCTGGAGGAATTTGACCAGATAATCCATTTCCACTGACATTAACAATCAACACCTTCAACTTATCACACTCCGCAAATAGCCCTCCAGGAAATGGTCCACTGAACTTGTTTTGACCAGCAAGAAATGCATAAACAGTCTGTGCACCCAATCTCTCAGGCGCAATTGGTATTGACTGGAAAGTCCCAGTAAAGTTGTTACCACCAAAGTTGTGCATTATTGCAAGATTACCAAAATCTCCAAATAATGGTAATGGGGTTGCTTCCTGAGTTCTATACGCCAAAAATGAGACATATGCAGTTGGAGTGTAGGGTTCAAATGGATGACTGCTCAAGGAAGGAATGCGAGGACAAGAAGTGTAATTGAACAAGGGAATGGAACCAGATAGAAAATTATCACTGACATCAAACACAGTCATACAGGGAACTGGGAGACTCCCAACAAGCTCCCCTGTCAGCCTATTTGAGCTCAAATCAAGAAAATACATTTTCTTGCATCTGGTTAGCCCCTCTGGAATTTCTCCCATGAAATAATTGTGAGCCAAATTCACCATTTCCAAGCTTTCACAAGCACCCCAGTTACTTGGCAGCCTTCCTTCCAGAGTCCCCCTTGGTGCCCATAATAACCTGAGCTTTGGAAGAGCAATAATTTCCACAGGGATTGTCCCTTGAAAGAAATTGTATTCGTCAATACTAGAAGTCAATCGCCCTGATGACAGATCAGCTTCTGAACCAGCAGCATTACGAAGAGGATCCCACAAGTTCGAGAAAACAACAATGGATAATTCCGAACAATTTCCAAGTTCAGGAGGTATCAAACCACTGAGACTGTTCCTCGAAATGTCCAGCACTTCAAGCTTATTAAGTCGTCCAAGTTCCGCAGGAATCATCTCTTCCAGCAAATTGGAATATAACAAAAGCGACTGCAACTCACTGCAATTACCCAAACTGTTAGGAATTTCCCCCACCAGATAATTACCTGAAAGCTCTAAATGCTCAAGTTTTCCACAGTTGTCACCGATATCATGTGGAATGTACCCATCAAGTCTATTAAATGACAAGTAAAGCCCCCTCAAATCTCTAAATTTACTGAAGGACATTGGAATTGTCCCATTCACTTGATTCCCTGCTAAGTTCAAGATTTGTAGACTCACACAACTCGATAGTAAATTTGGTAACTCCCCTACAATCTCATTAAAGCCCAAATTAAGAACCCTCAAGTTCCTCAACCCCCCAAAATGAGAGGGCAACGAACCACCAATCGAATTTCCTTCAAGATCAAGAACTTCCAACTTTTCCATGCCCCAAATTTCCACAGGTATTTCACCAGTGAATCCATTAAAAGGAATTGACAAAACCTTAAGTTCAGTGAGCTTTGCAATCGCAGGTGAGAGCTTACCAACTAATTTAACATTACTACCCGAACAAACCCTTCTAATTCCAAATCCATACAATGGAAATTGAGCATATTTAGCACAAGAAGAGAAGCCTGAATTACCTCCTCCACCGCCGCCAGTGATGTTGATAGCCAAAACCATAAAATTTGAATCACATGCGACGCCAAACCATGAACAGTGATGACGACCTGTTGAGTTCCAGCTCACAAGCACTCCTGAAGGGTCTGAAACTGAGCTCTTGAGCTCCAATAGAGCCGATTTGTCCGAATCGGAGCCAAAAACGTCGTCGCCGCAAGCTGAAGTAAAAACCCAAAAGATAATCAACAGCTTCAATGGTTTGTGCAGACTGTACCATTTGATCACAGAAGAATAGCGACCCATTACTGAAGCCCTTAAAGGGTCCAAAAAAAACTAGTAAAAATGAAATCTTCTCCCCTTAATGTCCCTCACTCTCTCTAGAACCAGCTTTGAGGAGGTGGGTTTGCTCGAAAAACCCTAGAGCCAAGCCCTAGTTTTGGTGCATGCAAGCAAGGTAGAGAGAAAGTTGAGGACAAAATAGAAGAGAAGAGAAGAGAAGAGAAGAGAGAGAGTCTCAACAGTGGTAGTTCTTTGAGAAAACGCGTTTTCTTTGTTTCTCTTCATTTTCTCTTTTCCTTTTTTATTTCGATTGTTATGGGTTCAAAAATGCCTTTATATTTTTCTAAAAATATAATAACAAGAGTCTCCAAAAATAATTATAGCAAATTATTCATATCTTATATATACAATTAAAATAACAAATTAATATATATACTAAAACTTAAAATAACAAATTAATATATACTAAAATTACAGGTAGTGCTTTGCATATAAAAAAAGGAATTGATATTTTTATAAGGCCTCGCTCACATGAATATGAATCTCATTTATTATTTATATATCAATTTCTTTTATAAAAATATCAATTCTTTAAAAAAATATGCAATAAGTTGTTTCTAAATTTACCATTGTTTTGCATGTGTTGTTAAGTTTGCTTTTCTATTTTTAATTTTTTTAATAAGTGCTGTATTTTTTCCTGATTTTATTTTTAAAGTGATATTTTATTCGTTTTACAAAAAAAAAACTTATTTATACATAAATTATATTGCTAAGAAAATTATTTTTATCAATAATAATATAATGTACATGCACTCAAATATACTATCATTAAACTAAATGTTCATTGTATTTAAAAATAAATATGTAAAAAAGATACGCTCTTCATTCCTTTTTTTTTTGGTATTTTGTAGATTGAAAAGTGTTTATTTTTATATTTTGTTTGTAAATTTTTAAAAAATATTAATTACTTAAATTTTCATGTTATCACTATATTATATATTAATTTACTTGTCTTTTATATTTGTAGTGAATTTTTAAAGGTTAATATTCAGATTTTATATTTAATATGATTAATTAGATAAAATTTAATTATATGAAGTATTATATTTGTTAGTCTTTTTATTATTTTCTAAAATGTCAACTAAAAAAAAGTTTCCTAATTTTGTTGTTGTCCAATGGGTGGGGGGGTGATGGTGGGGATCACCGGACATACTTTTGGAGTGAAAGGTGTGGGCACCACTTGCCGGTCAATTAATGCATCATTCCGTCAATCTCCCCGTCTTTGCCCAAAGTCTTCCACTCACCGGCTCAACCGGTTGTCTTGTACAAGGACTAAACCCTTGACGTAACCAGCTTAGCTGGTTTGGGTTTAGCGGGCTGAAAGATTCTATTTGATCCTGATGTCTCTGTCCTTAACCATACTGAGAAACCCACGTGAGTTGTCCATTCTGAAGGTGCTGATGGCCCACTTAGGCCCTACTCCTTTGTTGAAAGGGTCCACATTCCCAAAACGAGACACGTGCGTAATATTGCAATAGCAACAACATAAAAATACCTTTTAAAAAACACCCATTTTTCCTTTTCCACATATAAGTAATTACTTGAATTTTCTGTCCCCAACTCTCCAATGCCATTTCTATAATGCCTCGACGTCAAAAGGATCAAAAGAGCAATGTTGCTATAAACGCTTGGCTGTCACAAGTCAATTATTTCTGTGATAATTCTTTTTCTAATATCTTTAACTTCAAATTCTGAAAATTATTTTTAAAGAGATATATAATAATTGACGTCTTTCTTTATTTTTTTTTATCAATTTTATGTATTTAATAATTTTCGCAATTATAATTAAACGTAAATTTATTACACATGATTATTTTCACAACACTCGTATCCATATAACTATATTATTAAGAGAGTGTAACATGACAATTATTTTGTGGACTCATTATTTTTTTAATTATTTTTTATCCTAATTTTTATAACCTTATTTTTTCTCTTACACTCATATTATTCACAATCTCCTATTTTCTCTCACCCACCAAATGTTTTTAACTTTTCAAATTTGCACACATAGTGTGCCAAGGGAGAGCAAGATGACTTTTTTTTTTGACTCTTAGTTTCTCATATATTTTTTATTTTTTAATCCAAATTTTTATAACTCTTCTCTTTTCCACCCCCATTATTCATAATCTCCTAATTTATCTAAATATGTAGCAAGACTCAGAAAAAATATATTATAATATTATCTTTTTCATTCGTATAAAAAAGAATCGTCTGTTTTTTCTGCTTTTAAATTATCTATTGCATTATTTACTCCTTAAAATTTATGTATTTAGTAAATGTGCTATCCTTAAATTTCATGCAATATTATTTGTAATTTAATTAGTATGCAAAAATTTTTTGTCCCAACTTGTTTGTCATCTTCAAGGCGAGGAAAACGAAGTTATGATATGAGTTAATGAACCTGAAGAAATTTCATAAGAACGTTGTAAAACACGAAAAATATGAGCTGTGAAATCAAGAACGAACTCAATTCGAGTTAGGATGAGTAAATTACGAAGAACGGACGAACGAATGTCAAGAACGCTAAGTTAAGAAAGTAAACGTCAAAGGACTTTCAAGCTGACGAATAGGCTAGTTAACGGATTCGGAAATAAATTATGTTCGGATGAATTTGAAGTATATAATGAAAGCTAGAATTAGGTTTGGGAATGGACTCATTTTGATATAGGATTACGAGGTTACAAGTTAACGAAATGAATGAATGGTTTTTACAAATATAAACTTTTAAATAAGGAATTGATATTTTCATATTTTTGGTGAAAATATCAATTCTCTTTGAATATTTATATAAATGATCCTATCCTATCCACGGATAGCTGCCTATCACCAAGTAAATTTGGGTTATTGTAAACAAAAAATATGAGGTATTTTTTACACTACTCTAAATCCAGAGAGAGAGAGAGAGAGAGAGAGAGAGAGAGAGAGAGTGAGAGCAGACAAATTATTTAGCTGCTAGTAAACTCACTTACTTGGTACACATCTTTATGATAATAATTAATCATCAAATGGAGAGATCTTAAAGGAAAATACAATTCTTGAACTTAATTCTATGCATGTTTCTGGCAAACTTAGATTGAAAATACCAGTCGAATCAGATGTGATATGAATAAAGAAGAGGCATATATGGTATGTTAGTATCAGCTCATCTTACTTTAATTTAATGATCAAATATAAAAGAGAATTAACGAGTACCAAATATCATTCATGTATAGAAAAATTACATACACAAGGCAAACTACTAAACACACAGCTGATGCAATTAGCAAGATTAATATGATCATAAGATAATAATACATGGCTAGGCTACACAAGTTTTTTCCAGTAATTGAATTCAATTTTATCTCCAAAGTAACAACCATGCTTATAGATTCTTCTAAGTATAAGCTGCTTGCATCAACGGCAGAAAGTAGAACAAGAGAAGTAAGAGAACCATTTGGTCTCGGCTGGCTTTGTCATTGCTTCAGCATTTTCAGGCTGCAATTCTGGTTTCTGAGAAGGATGATTCTTGTTAGGCGTTTCACCTCCAAATCTGAAAGTCAATGTCATTGTTTTAGATAGATGCATTGACACAATTTATATATTCAGATATATTATTCACTAGTAAGATCAACTATACCAACTATGAATTAATTAAAACCTTAGAAACTGTAATTAGTTTTATCCATTAAATCTTCACAGTTCATTCATATATTTCAACAATCTATGTATGTGTGTGTTGAAGAAAGTAACAACTTACACTGGAAATGCAAAAGAAATATTGCTATTACCACTCCCATCAGAAAGCCGAGAGGCTGATGGAGGATTTCCTTGACCATTTGAAGGATCCCCTTTGCCATTTACTACTCCTGCAGATCCCTTTGATGATGCAACCTTTGGAGTTTCATAGGCCTCTTCATTTTCTACAGAATCCTTCCCCATACTAGAACTACTCTTTCTGCCATTTTCGGATGGCGCTTCAATCACAACAGGTAGGCTAGGCAAATCATTGGACTTTGTTTCAGTAATAGGAGGCAGGGTAGATATAGAGTTCATCCACTCCTCAGGACTCTTTAATTCTCCAGACTTCATCAAATTACATTGCTCGCGAGAAAAACTGGTGTTCCCCATGTGAATACTAAACAAGGACTCGTTTGAAGCCACGCTCCATTCCATAGCGGCTGCAGGTTTAGTAACAAAAACAGATGATGGAATCCGATGTGGGTCGTATCCTGTAGGCCTTCCCATTACTTGAACCGGAGGAGATACCGTTGGCAATGCAGTTGAGCTGCTGTTCCATTCGGGTGTTGGCGACTGATGATCATCTTGTTCAATTTTGGTATTCTTTTCATCCATATCTAACTCCAACGGATTAGAATTTGACGACCACGAAGAAGAAGAAGATGATAATGATGAAGACAAGCGAAAACTGTTGTCCTGAATAAATGGATTACCATTATTGTTGGTAGCCATTGTCAGATGCTTACTACTTCCGCTTTCATTTTCAGATCCCATTTTTAATCCGACTGAACTTAGCCATACAATGCCTTTATCCCAACATAAATAATTAAATTATATATGTGCTGCACGGTAAGGAAACAAAATAACAACATATTAATTTATTGAACATACAACAAGATAAGTAGAAAACTGAACCATATAATTCTTTAGACCATAGTGTAAATCATCAATCATAACCTTTTATGTTCTAATCATCGATCTTTGCCATTTCCCACCAATTAACATGTTTATAGGACGAATTAAAAAAGAAAAGAAAAGAAGAACCATTTGTCCCTCCGATTGGTTTTTAAAGCAATGAACATATATCAGTGAAAGATGTTTCTGAATCATATATAACCAAATGTACCATAAAGTGATCAAAATGTTATTATGGCAATATATATGACATAATGTGATTATTTTGTGCAATAGTTTTGAAGGCGTGTCAAGTGATAAGAAAAAGAATGTGTTTAGGCTATGCATTGAGCACTTGTAATGCAATATAAACTCATTAATTACATGCCAGTGTGAATTAAACCCTTTGATATTATTTATTAATTCCCATTTCAGCAAATTAAAGTTAGGGAAACTGGGTATATATGTATGTATGTAATAACCTGAGAAAAGATGCTAAGAAATTCAACTTACTTGAATTAATTAATCTCCTTGATGATCAACAGTAAGATTATAGAAATTTCAATAAGATTATTAAAGAAAGAGCTAGGGGATTTAAGGGAGTAGAAGAGATGGAGATGGAAAAGGCCGGGGTTTAGGGATTATTCAATTCTGAAAAGGTCCTGCTTTAAAGACAGGAAGGGGAAGCCATTTTTAACTACTTTCCCCGTTTGGACTCGGGAATATAATATGAGTGGTGCTAGAGATACAAACTATTTTATAAATTACTGATGTGTCATACTCCACGTCAGTCTATTGATCAATAAATTATTTAATGTAGTCTTCGGTCCCACACAATATGCTGATGTAAAATATGCCACATCAGTAGTTTGTAAAATAGTTTGTGTCTCTATCATTATTCATATAATATTAGTTATCAAAACAACTTCAACAGGTTGTAACATCCTAAGTTTAGTATTATATTTGTTAGTTATTCTTTCAAATAGATTTGCTTACAAATATATATATACTAGTATATGCCCGTGCCTGAAGGCACGGTATAAAAAATAATTAAATTAAAATTTTAAAAATATTACATTATCTAAAGACACATACCACCACAATTCACCATACCACCACAACAATTAATACATACTCAATCATCAACACATGTCGAACTACCAAAACATCTAGCTAATTGATACTAATTTCCAAAAAAAAGGGTAAAATTTCTTTTAAAAAATTCTAAACCTGTCTACAAAACTTACAATCATCAATATATATCCAATCCACCAAAAAACTTTCATTCCATACCCAAAAATATCATAACCATGTATAATTAGTTAACTTTACAAAAAACGTAACACACAAAATAGACACAATCATCAACACATATCTAATTACCAAAATATCAAGCTAGTCGCTGCTAATTATAAAAAATTTTGACAAAATTTCCTTTAAAAATAGACATCCAGACAAATATAAACCCGTGTATAAAACTTACAATCATCCATACATATCCAAACCACAAAAAAAACAATCATTCCATATCCAAAATCATCATAACCATGTATAATTAGTTAACTTTATAAAATACGGAACAAAAAAATACATACATGAAGAAATTAATACATACTCGATCATCAACACATCAAACCACCAAAACATCAAGCTAGTCGCTACTAATTTCAAAAATTTCGGCAGAGTTTCCTTTAAAAATAGATATCCAAAAAAATCTAAACCTGTTTACAAAACTTACAATCATTCATACATATTCAAACCACCAAAAAAGCCATCATTCCATATCTAAAATCATTATAACCAAGTATAATTAACTAACTTTACAAAAGGCATAATACAAAAAATACATACATACAGAAAATAGAGAAACTAAGATCCTTTACTTTACATCTTACATCATGTATCCTTCAATATATACCTGAAAATAATTGAAAATTAAAAATTATCGAAATATGTGAATTAAAATAAAACAATTATAAATCCAAAATAAATGAGCATGCATATTTCTTCCGTTCTAAAAAAAGCCTTTATGTTGCAAATATGATAAAGCCTTTATGAAGTTTTATAATATTAAAATTTTTTCGTTCTAAAAAAAGTCTTACAAAGATTTGAATTCTATCTACACATAATAAGATTATGCAAATATGATTTTTAAGATAAACTTCCATTGAAACACTACAATGCAGCTTAGAATTAGAGAAATCTAGGTAGAATTGAGTAATAAATCTCACATTTTCCCTTGAATCCATCGCCATTGCAAGAAAAAAATAACTTTGAAAGTGAGAGAGCTTATTTCACCGCTTCAAAGACCGAAGATTAGAAGACCAAGAGCTCAACTTTGAAAGTAGGCAGCCATTGATTTTTCTGTATCAAAACCATGAGTATCAAATAAAGAGATTAATAGTGTACAGTTAACAAAATGAGGTTCAGAAATCTTTTGATTACAAATGGGCATACAAATCAATCACCCAAAAATAGAGAAAACCCAGAGATAAAAGCACCCACTGAAGTTTCTGTATTCAAAATTAATTGACATGGCAACTAAGCTCAAATCATAAAAAATGAAGCAACAATAAACATATAAAATTACTGCAGAGAGGAAAAACAGAGGATATCGAAACCATACTTGTCCTGTGGCACCAAAACCATACTTTCCCACAAAATTCAACCAAAAACAATAAATAGCGGTTACCCTCTCAACAAAGACAATAGTGTGGTAATGGTATCACTCACCCTCTCAACAAAGACCGCAGAAAGGAAGAGAGATTATGGGAGTGAGGCAAAAAAAGTGAACGTTTCACACCTGCTAATTTGTGTATATTGGGATCAGGCCGGCTCACCCATCTTACTAACCCACCACCCTTTTTTATCTACACCTCACCTAACCCACCACCCTTTTTTATCTACACCTCACCTAGGCAATTATCTCATTTTGAAGAAGTTGTTGTATGCACTAAAATCAATATTTACAATATTTTCCTAATTTATCCAAATAAAAAAGATATTACTTTTTGCTTCTCAAAAAGAGCTTCATTTACAAAAAATTTAAATATATTCGGCCCTTTAGAAATAATAAGTTATTAAATTTAGAAATGCACTATAAAATAAAATAATGACGATAAATTTAAAAATATTGTGTCATTCTCTATTAATTCACTAAAAATGGACTCTTTTGCGGGGAAAAAAATAACAAATGAGACTATTTATATGTGACGGAGGGAGTATGATTAATTAGTTAAAACTAAATATACATGTCAGATTCTTAATATGTCTTAGTTAAGCTAGGTCATTAGTCTAATGTAAGCAGACATCATGCCTTTTATTTTATGGAATGTTCTTTATATTTATATTTAGTATTGTACGACTACTATATACGATCAACGTAACATTCCAAAAGACTTGAGTAACGTATATTGTATGACTACTATATACGATCAACTTAATTTCTTCATTAATATTTTACACAATTTTTTACATCTTTATAATTTGTTGGATTTGAAATCAAAAGACTTGAGTAATTAATGAAGAAATTGATGGACTTTTAAGAAGAGGGAAGGTTGAGGACGAAAGTCTCCTGAAGATGGTATTTTCATTTTTTGACCCGTAGCGATTGCGATTCGCTTGCCCCATTAAATTACAAAAAAAAAAAATCTTCCAACAGTCCATCAAAAATAAGAAATTATCATTAAACACCTCGTGATATGTTACTGCTAATACCTCGTGATATCAACAAAAAGTTTAATTTCATACTTAGGCTCCATCAAAAATAAGAAATTATCATTAAACACCTCGTGATATGTTACTGCTAATACCTTGTGATATCATTAAAGTTTTATGATGAATGACTGATTTAATCTATAAATTTGCTTGTCATAGAAAACGCTGATTCATGTTCAAATTTATTGATGTTCAACTGCTATTGATTTTTGTTTTACTATCATTCTGCTACTAAAGTAAGAATTCAAGCTCACAGGTAAACTAAATTAAACATACCTCTATTCACAGGTAATTTTGTGATGCCTCCTCTTCCATTGTCGTCCACCAAATGCCCCAGATTATTCAAGACTCTGCATTGAATGTGAATAATATCATTAATAATTTGTCATCAAAAGATGCATATGAGTTCTCTAAATCTCAAATATAGAATGCACAATAATTTATACATTTCGTCTGCTCATTTGACCACCACAAAAATTCTTGCTTGAAACAGTAAAGCTTCAAAAGAAAAAGAAAACCAAAACCAAAATTAGAATCCAAATCAAGGTGATTAGGAAAAAACATGATGTTTTAATTTTGTTCATCAATAAATTTAGTGATACCAACCTTCATTGGCTGCTATCTAACGAAAAGCAAACCTGAGAATTCAATTCTAAACTTCATGGCAATTCCCATTTCATACCCTTTTTGGTATCTTCTTATTCATTTGACTTTAGTATTGAAAAAAGATTCTCAAAAAACCATAACCAAATGCAGCACTCTACCAGACCCAGACCCAGGTTCAGGCATACTCTGCATAATTGTACTTGTCATTTCACTCATCTGCAATTTCAAGGTTCTGATTAATGGGATTCATTTCTTCCTCTCCGTTGACTCCATTTTCAGCATTATCAGAGTAATAATCCGTATTAAACCGATTCCTGAAAAACCCTTCATGAGAATCGCTAAGAGTTTCATAAGTATCAAATAAAGAGATTAATAGTGTACAGTTAACAAAATGAGGTTCAGAAACCTTTTAATTACAAATGGGCATACAAATCAATCACCCAAAAATAGAGAAAACCCAGAGATGCACCCACTGAAGTTTCAAAATTAATTTACAGTGCAACTAATTTCAAATCATCAAAAATGAAGCAACAATAAACAACCAAACGAAACAACCAAACGGATCAGCAAGTGCAGTTTCAAAAATTCTACAACATAAATCTGCGCACAAAAGACAACAACAACCAACCACGGCAACAACCAAACACGGCCCAACTGAATCAACACAAAAACAGTCAGTGGGTGCTTACCAAACACGGCACAA
The DNA here is from genome assembly GCA_020205505.1 of Panax japonicus. NCBI lineage: Eukaryota > Viridiplantae > Streptophyta > Magnoliopsida > Apiales > Araliaceae > Panax > Panax japonicus. The sequence goes on along the minus strand of CM035098.1, from coordinate 62,346,216 downwards.
CTGAATCAACCAAACACGGCACAACTGAAAGCCTTACCAAAAACAGTCGCTTAGCAACCACCGATCAGAACATCGCCGTCGCTTGCATCGATCAGAACAGTCACTGATCAACCTCCGATTGCCATCGCCGTCGTAAGCACCGATCAGAGTATGAACAGAGAGTGGCGTTGGAAGAGAACGGGGGAAGGAGGCTATTTTTGATTTGGGGGATTTTGAAGGGAAGAAGACAGTAGAGTGCGAGGGATTTTGATATGGGGGCTTTTGAAAGGGAAGGAGATAGAAGAGTACACGGGGAAGGAGCAAATTTTGGTTTGGGCTGTTAATTTTTTTTTTGTTTTGTCTGTAATGAAATCTGACCTTTAGATCAAATAAGATGAAATCTGGGCCTTTGTTGTGCTTTCTCAAATTTTTAGTGGGGATAGATTCAAAAATGGTCCTGTTTTATTATATATATATATGCAAAACCAATAATATCATTTACTTAAAATAGGGTATTCTTTTATACACAAAAAAGCAACTAATTAAGATTAGAATAGAAAATAGTTTTATATTTGAAAGGTTATATCTATATTCTATATACATATATAATAAAATACTTCAGGGCTGGCCTGAAGGGCTTTTTCCTGAGGGGAATAATTATGACGATGATGATGATATTTAAAAAAAAACAGAGACTAGTGTTGATATTATATTTCATAAAAATCGTCTTGTTACAAAATTTATAAATGTTAAAGTAGGGGAATTTTGGGCGGGTTGAGCCCAAATTCTATCATAGTCACGTAGAACCCATCAAGTTTTCAATATTAAGGCGAAAATCATAAAAGATGAGGGATGGATGGTGTATATAAACTAATAAACTATATCAATAAGTGGCTGTTTTGATCTCGATCGATAAATTTAATACATCTTTTTAAAATATCCCCATGATGATATGATAAAAAAAAGTTGATGAAGTAGACAAAAACAATAGATAATGTGATGGAAGAATTTGAGTTGCTATCAATTTTGTCCGAGTGCTCCTACGTAGACAGTTAAATTGGACAGAAAGAACAAAAATAATTTATTTTAGCGAACAAATGAATTTTATTGTCTAATTATTTACCGGAATAAATTCATTTTGTTCTCCGATCCAATTATAAATTGAATTAAATTTTTAATAAATTTAAAGATATATTTTAAAATTTTCGTAACTGATGGAAGTATTTTCCAAAGTTTTGAAGAACATACATGCATGCATTCTATTGATTGAACTCTCTATATATTACTATATTTAATCATTGTTAATTTAGACAAAAAGGGGTGATTCATAGTTGTGATTTGATTGTTAGAAAAACAGAGAGAGAGAGACATGAACAAGTAGATGTGTTTCCTCGTACGAAGGTTAAACTCCTTAACTGTGGGATTAGCTTGGATCCTACTTGCTCTCTTTGCAATGTTTCTATGAAAAACTTTGACCATTTGTTTTTCCTCTGCTCATTCTCATTCAAGGTTCTAATTTTTGTTTTTCAATTCTGTGGTTGGAGAGCCTTCAGTAGAAGCTGGACTAACATGGCTAGTTTCCTTAATTCTTGCACCACCAGATGCTGCACCTTGCCTTTGTTGTGGTTGTGTATAATCAATGACAAGATCGGAATGCTAGACTTCACGAAAATACCTCCCTTCCGGCCAGAACTATAGTGCAAAATTCTCTGAATCAAATAAAGTGTAGGCTGCACTCTTATGTTAAATTTCAGCTAGCCAAAGATGATTATAATTGTTGTGCTTTTCTATTGCTCTATTGTTGTTTGGTGTCAAGCCATTTTTGGTTGTTTTTATAAATGATTTTGTAGCTAGCTGGGTTTTTCGGGTATTGTAGGGTGGCTGCTGATGGGTTATATTTATACTTAGATCATACTGCATCTTTTTGGTTTGTTGTGATTTGGGAGGTTGGGTCTAGTTGCTGCTGTTGTTGGTCTCTCCTGTAATTGGACTGGCTAGGCATCACTTTCGGCTGGCAGTTGTATGTTGGGAATGTTTGTGTGCTGCTTCCTGCTCAAATCTTCTGCAGTTTCTTGTCTGCAATATGTTGTTGATGCTGCTGGTTGGTTAGCTAGTTGATTATGTTATTGTTCTTTTAGCTGTTTTTTGGCTGCTTTGTTGGGTCTGTCGTGTCTCAATTGATAGGAACTATTTGCTTTAGCATTCTGCAGCTCCTCTATGTAGTCATTAGTTTATATTTTTTGCTTTGTTTAGTGTTGTCACCATAGGGCTTGTATATGACCGTCACTGTATGTGAATCTTCCCATTAATTTTATTTTTTTCCTTTCTTTAATACCGTTTAATTTTAGCAAAAAAGAAAAAGACAAAAGGAACAAGTAGATGTATGGGGAGTATTTGCAAGAACGTGTACACTAACTAGCTACTATGCTTGTTTTAAGAGTATCAACTGTTAAGTAACTCAAGTTACTGCAATTATTTGGTCTTTGGTTTGTTTTTTATGTACTCCAAGTCTCCAAAGGTTAGAAACTGAAGAATAAACAAACAAAACAACAACTAATTATAATCAGCTTCTGGAAATGGAGAAAAATAGTCTAACATTTGAGTTGATAAAGTCGTCAAGCTGTCGTCTCTTTTAAATGGGAGTGATTAATATGAAGTGAATTTTATGATAAGTTTATTTTATAATCAATATAGTATATAGTACTGACACGCAGGCAGAGAGATCATTCTCCCGTCTTTGTGTTGAAATAAACTTACTCTGAAATTCACTTTATCCTAATCAGATCCCTTTAAAATGGATTGGCCAGCTGCATGAGGCATATAGCAAGCCATATAGCGTACTACACTATATATGTCACTAATGAATATTCCTATGTAGAATTTGGTTACAAGCCTTTGACAATACTACAATTTTACCTCATTTTAATTTTGTACATATAAATCAAACTTTATCAATTTCAATAACTCTGCACATACGCAACTTTTTAATTAAATACATTATTGTTATTTTAATGGTAATGTTTTTGTAAGCATATTACAAATAATAATTTTAATATGCATTCTAAAAAATATTTTTTAATACAAAATTACAAATAGAGGGAGAGTATATTCATTTATATCCCAAAATTAAAACTTGTCATCCATTATTTTTTTTTATCAAAATAAAAAAGAAAATGAAAATAAGAGGAGGGAGAATCAAGGAAAATCTGGAACTTGTCAAAGTCCTGTGAAGGCGGACAGATTAACCGGTCAAATGTTGACAAAAACTAGAAAATAATTATAAATTTCTACAATATCGGCGACACGTCTAGGCAGGAGCACCATACTGATAAACACACTAAAGCAGCGGATAATTGCGCTTGCCTTATTTTAATTGGAGTGCCCCCATTAGTCCATTCCATTCCGTTCCCTTCCCATTTTACACAAGTGTCCCATTTTTCATGGCTCAATGTTATTTTTCCACAAAGACTCTTCAATGGTCAAAAGCAACCAAAATGCTAGAAGCAATAAGAACAAAAAAATAAATTACTAGTAAATAAATACTAACAAGACCACAAAAAGTTGCAGAGATCGGCCATGGGAGAAAAGTCTTACCTTGGAAGCTCTGATTAGTACTCTCTTAGATCATCTCCAAAAGGGTCAGTTTATTTCTCCCTTATTCTCTTACTTTTGAACTGGGCTTCAACAGATTTTTGTAGTTGTGTGTTTATATGTATAAAGATCTGATTTTGGTGGGT